>JBCFYV010001704.1:0-45442 GCA_039000515.1 Timema cristinae
GTTAGAAAATTTTGTCCTATTAAAAATTTACATATATTCAAAGGTAGTAACTAGTAGACACGAGATAGATAGCTTGGCGTATTAATAAAGATAAGATTTAGACGTTTTTGATTATCAGAAAAAGCTCTTAGTATGACGATCTACTATAGAACTAAAAACCAAATCAATATGAGATTTTAATGCAGTGGTCTTAGATAATAACAAAATATCTGAGAGTTTAAATGAGCGATTAAAAAATCAAAGTATATTTCTCGTTTAAAAAAAGTTGACCTATCTGGGGAAAGGTCGTCAGAAGTCCAAAGACTTTAAAATCCTAAACAATTGGTTATGCACCCCGGGCGCCCCCCCCCTTAATTTATCTCCTTGGGTGATGACGGGGTCGTCATAAAATCTCCCGAACTTTACGACAGTCATAAAACACAATGTACTTTTAAAACACACAAGTGACGCGACGTTAAAACAACCTCATCTCCAATCGAACGATATTTAGTCTAGTTTTAAATAAACGTCTAGAAAGTTATTAATATCAATTTTAATGTATTTATACGTCACTTTATGTGATTTACAACTGTCAGTTTGACCAATACTTATAATACTAACTAAAGTAGTATTTATTTTATTTATTTAAGGTTTTTAAACACGCACTTTCTGAACTGTCTGCACACGAGAATTTTTATGACCAAGTGTGAAAGGACCTATCAATTTTGCCGGGGTGACCTGATGTCTAGGGGTAAGGTGTCAGACTTTTGTGCTGGGGCCGGGGTTCATTCCTCGGTCTCGGCACAGATTTAGGCTGATTCCCAAAACCCCTTCCCTTCAACTCTGACAAGACGTTTATTAATTACAACTTGTGAATGTGGGGAATGCCAGGCCTCCCCCGTGGTTCGGAAATCTCACGTTAAACTGTAGGTTCTCCATTTCATCTCACAATCACCCTACCATTACACATTAGCGTAAGTGCGTATAACCCGATATGGGTAGTAAGACGTGGTGCTAAAATAATAAAAATAAAAATAATAATAATAATTAAAATTTTGCCGGAAAGGTTATTTCCACACAACCGACATAAGATTTCGGCTTAACTACAAGTAAAATCCTTGACCTCGATGGGTTCCAACCCCGAACATTGGGGTCCCGAGGCGAGCACTTTACCTCAAGACTACCGAGGTTAGACAATTTAAAGTTGTAAGATTCTGTCATCATTGATTGCAAAAAAAAATTTTTTTTTATTTGTTAAAGGATTTTCCCATGGAAATTGGACCCTAGGTAGTCAGTCACCTGTAGAGTTTGCCTGGGGTCAATTCTAAACGCTTGACATATCTTCACTAGTGATTATATGTTTAAGGTGGGAGGTTCATTTAATTTGGTATTAAATTAAGCTGTAAAAAGCTTTTTGGGGCTAAACGTAATGAAAAAAAAAAAACTAGATACGTTCAGCTTATATTCTTGTGCACGTCATTTAAATTTCAGACGTTATTTATATCACCTTTTATCACAATACGGATGTATAAATAATATCTCGAATTACCGAAAATCGGACATGATATTAAAGTGAAGATGTATATTTTAATGTTGATGATTTAAAAGAAAATGCACGCGCATTAGATACGACTAGGGGCAAACCACAATACTGAAAAATCACGTAGGGAAACCCTGCGAGATTCAAACCTCAAACCTTCCGTAACGGTCAATCCATTCTATTGCGATTTCTGACGCCTTTAGACCGTTAAAAACCCCGATTCGTTTTGGGAGAGATGGTTTTTTTTAAAGCTAAAATTCCCACCTTATCGTAATATAGTAGTTTATAAAATTTAAATTGATATTGAAAATTCCTTTCTAAGTGTGAAACCTCCCTCCGCTTCGCTTGGACGTTTGTGCGTTTTAGCACTGAGCCCACATTGCTCTCTTTAAACATCAAAAATACATATTTGTCAATTTAGATACATTAAAACTTGTTTCCAAACCTTCCCCGAAAAATGGGCAAAATCTCCCTCAGTGGGGCAGCAATTCATCGCCTATTTTTGCCCCCGTGCATCGCAACGTTAACTTAAAACAGTGATTATAAAACATTTTTCATTTTCTAGTGGATAGAAAAAAATTTTTTAATATTTCCCGATGGTGTTAACTTCTAGGGGCAGAGCTCATGCGTTGTCAAATGCGCATGCGCACTGATTTGAGATGATTGGTTGTGAGATTTGATTTTGGTTCTCCTGTGCCGAACATCTCCGGCAGAGTTTAGATGAGCTGAACTCCAGTGGAACAGCTTGCGCCGGCGAATTTAAAACGGAATCTTGTGATTGGTTTAGAGCTCGTCAGTGGCCACGTTTAATGAGTAGGGTAAAAGCCCAACGGATAGTAAGACGCGGTACTAAAAAAATATCGGGCGTAAAATGGGCTGACAATTTTTCCTAGTTAGTTTATTTATGATTGCAAATTTTTTCAGACATCCCTATTAAATAAAACAATCAGCTCGCGGTGAAAACGACTTCTTAAAATTACCAAGATGGCGTCCATGCGGCTTAAGGGTTTAGGTTGATTATAATTTTATTTTTTGAGAAAATAAAACGCTGCCTATACTTTTTTTTTTCTAATTCACTGATGTCTTTATTTGATATTTTCGGGTCACTTTAAAGAATTAAAAAGGTTCACCGACAAGCGATAGTCGCGCTGCAGGCATACCACGCATGCGCTGAGAAGTGCCTCTCACTTCGGGTTGGGATTTGTAGGGAGGGAAGGTGTCGGGTGTGAAATTATCTTGTTTATTATGTTGCCAACAAAGGCGATGATATAAACCCATGTTTGTTCAAGTGATTGCCTGTAGCCCTCAGCATCCTTTCTGTAACAAACAACTCGTGTGTGTGTGTGTGTGGGGTTGTTTGTTAACATCCTTGTATTTTTGTGTGTAGAAGGGCACGTGGAGACACAGTGAACATCCTAAACGGAAAAAAAAATAATGTACCAATTTGGGCACCGCTAAACCTAAGACACCAGGCTCGCAATAGTATTATGGGTCGCCTGTGACACTGAGAAATGAGGATCGAATCTCGTGCGGGTGGATTGGAGCTGATTTCCGTCATCACCATGTTTTTTTTTTCTATCCCTCTCTACGCTTATTCGGGTAAACGAACTCAGAGGAGGTAGAGAGTTAGCGGGGAATAAGTTTCGTTTACTGCAACATAAAGTTACTAATACACAGATTTTTTCATTGAATTGGTTCCCAAACTTTCATCAGTGACGTACCTTTTCGGCTAATAGACTGACAAAGGCCGATTCATAAAGAACGCTAAGCTAAGCTATGATTTGCTCTGTTTTAGAAAAATATGGGCAATTTATTTAAATGTGTTAGGGTGACGTCATGATCCAGGGGTAAGGTGGGCGGATTTTGTACTGGGGCTGTGTTTCAACCCTGGGCCCGGGCAGGGATTGATCTGTTTTGAAAAACCCTTCCTTCCCCTCTAAAAAGACGTGATTAGTCACAGGTGTAAATTTGGGGGGAATGCTGGGTCCCCCGCCGGGTTCGGTTTCCATTAAACTTTTGGTCCCCCTTTTATTCACAAAACCCCCCCTTTTACACTTAGGTAAGTGCTTTTAAAACCCCAAAAGGGGTGGAAAGATGCGGTGCTAATAAAAAAATTAAAAAAATTTAATAATTTTAAATAATAATAATGTTTGGTTCCACAAAAAAGCTAAGCTAAGCTATGTCTTGCTGCCGCGCTAGTTTTTTCCGATTGTTCCCCGGGGGTTAATTTGTCCATCTCCCATCTTGAGCCATCTTAAAAATTGCGCATGGTAACCAACTTGGGCGCGTTTGACAGACGAGTATGGTTCGGTAAAATAATAAAGGTGTTGTAGTTTTGTTTTCGGTTTGTTTCGCTATATTTAAATAATATTCTATTTATGTTTTTTTTCAATAAAGTTTTTATTAAAAAGGAAGCATTTAATTTTAACAATCAAACTCCACCCCACTTAAATTTTTTCGCCTTCCCAAACAACTGCTAAAAAGCAGAACTTTTTTCCCTCAAATCTATCACCTGAACTCAAAAAAGACTTTTTGGAAAGCATAACTAAACTTTACTGGAGCAGGCCAGAAAAAACAACACTAAATCGGAGGGGGAAAAAGGGACCCTAGTTAGCCTTTGCTTTGCACTGAGTGTGAAACCAAAATGACAAAATCTAGCCGGGACGCCTCTGTGTGTTCGGCCCTTTAAAGACCTATTTCCTCCTCATAAAAACGATACCGTTTGTCAAATAAAAAACATTCCCTTTTTTTGTTTAAAAATTTTGGAAGCTAAATCTACATGTTTTTTGCAGCCCATCATACACCTGTACTATGTATTTTTACTTGTGTCTAGGTATGAGGAAGGTTTTAAAATTTGAGGAAGTGTACCCCCCATTTGTTTGAGGGAGGGTGGGGAACCGTTTAGGAAAAAAATTATACACCCAACCCGGGTTCTAACCCCGATTTTAACCGTCGTTGGCAATTTTTTGGAGTGACGCCCGGCTTAAACCATGCGCCCTTAAGGGGATTGTATTGATCGATCGACTGGTTGTTATTAAAATATGCTTTTATTAATAAGCTCGGTACCCTGGGGGGTACCGTACACTTTTGGGAAACCAACCAAAGTAGTCAAGATAGTGGTTGAATCGACTTTGGTGGGGGGGGGGACTTGAATCCTCGCCAGTTGAACTGAGAATATGTTTTCGAAAAGGGGTTTCCCAACCTACTCCCGTAAATGGGGAATATTTACACTAAATTCAAGGGCTTGTTCTTTTATCCCCTATAGGGTTTTTAATGGGGGATAGCCCGGGACGGGTAGTAAGATATATTGAAAAAAAAAAAAAACAAAAAACAGAAGGGGTTTTTTAAAATATGTTAGCCATTATTGTTTAAGACTTGGTCTAAGCTTTTTAAAAAAAAAATTTAAAATGGGTTTTTTAGTAGATTATTTTTTTTAAAACCTCACTATGTTAAAAATCGCTAAAACTTTGTGTGCGTGAGGTCGTAAAATTTTTGGTTTTTGAGTCCGGGGGGGGGGGGGGGGGGGTTAAATTCAGACACACGATTTTTTAAAGCATGAAAAAGGGAAATAAGGTTTTCTACTCGCCAAAAAAGTGGTCTCTAGAATGATTAGTGTGCCCACATGGTGTTGCGTGCCTATAAAAATTAACAGAAAGATAAAATTTTAAAATTATTTAAAAATGACATAAGGGTTTTATTTTGATTTGTGAAATCGGTGGGAAAAAAAATTGTGTTAATTTATTATCTTTGGGTGAACAAAATTTTTCCTTTTTTTCCCAAACTTTCCCTTTAAACTTTGAAATTTTATTCACTATGCTTTTTTGATAACATTAAAATTTTTTTTTTTTTTTTAATTATGTTTCTGAAATAATTCTATAATTTCATTTCACACTTTTTTACGGTTTTTTAAAAAAAATTTATGTTTTTTTAAAAGAGAGATAAAGTCTTTGCGGTGCACACCGTACCATTTTTTTTCCATCTTCTACGAGTCTTTTTTGGGGGGGTTTTTTTTTTTTTTTTTTTCCCTCTAATTCCCGTTCTTAGCATTTTTCTTGGAGGATTTAAACCAACCCGACCCACCGTCGAAAAATTTTAATAATATTTATCTAAGCGGTGACCATGAAGAGAATAGTTTCAACCCCAGAAATTTTAACTTTTTTTTTTTTAAATGTTACTTTTTAATAAAATGGAAACAATTTTAAAAATACACTTTTACTTTAAAAAAAAAATAAATAAAACACTTTTAAAAGAATGGGGTCCTTCGCCAAATGGCTACAATTTACTTCTTTTGTCTATAAACTGATTTCGGCTGTAAAAAAAAAAAGTGCTTTTTCTGAAGTGTTTTTGGTCTAGGAAAGAACGTGCGTGATTTTAATTTGAAAATAACGTGAATAACGCCCGAGCCTTTCATTATAAAATTAGTTCCCTTCAGTTTGAAGGGCTGGGGGGAGGGAGAGGGGGGAAATTTTACGAAACGAGAGTAAAAAAAATTGAATTCATTGTGATTTGGAAATTTTCTAAGGTTCTTTGGCATTTAAATTTTCTTTTTGCCCTCCAGCACTTTTTTTTGATGTTGTTGTTGAATTTTTCACGTAATTTTATTCAATGAAAAATTGCGTTTGTAGCAAACCCACTCCGGTGACCGTTAATCTAATAAACGGGCGAAAGGGGGGGGGGGGGGGGGGTGGCCCAGAATGGAGAGTAAAGTTTTAGGGGAAGGCAATGACACTTTTTAGGGAAGGTAAAATATTTTGGCCAAGGGGTTTTAAAGCCTCGGTCTCTATTCCGCTTTTAAAGTGTGACCAAAACTTGCATTTTGTGTGATTCGCTCAGTTGGTAGCTTTGCTACTGAGTTTTTAAAACCCCCTGTTAGTTTCCCCGGGCAGGGCCCAAAATTTTTGAAATTTGGGTTTGTTTTTTTTAAAAAAACAAGAATAATCGACAACCGCTTCGGGGGTCGCGGGGAACGGCGTTACTCTCGTGTTGAATTGACCCCCGATGAAAGGGGTGATCGGGATTCGAATCCTGGTCTAGTGTCTGGGGTTGGTTTTCCCCAAAATGTTTTTCTTTCCTCCACCAAATTTGGGGGACATTTCCTATAAAATTAAAAACCACCTCATACCTTTTTTTTTTACTTCATAATTTTATATATGTTATACCTTAACAGGTGTAAAAACTCTCTGTCACCATAAATAAAAAAATTTCTCCTGCTTCGGTGGCTGCATGGGCAAGGGGCCCCTCTAGCAATAAGTGACTGCTGATGAGGGGAGGGGCGGGGGTTTGAATTATTTTCTTTTTGTTCCATGTGGTTTTTTCCCAAAAAAGCTTTACACTCCCCTCACGCAAATTCTCACCCTCCTCTAAAATTAATCTTCTCACTCCCAACATATTAGGAATTAATAATTAGTTTATAAACCGAAAAAGGGTTTTTTAAATTGGTGCTAAAAAAAAAAAGAATTTATGGTAGGAGGGGGCTTGGTTTAAACAGTATGTTCTAAAATTTTAAATTGGTTGGTAATTCCGTGTTGATTTAAATTTTTTTGAATTTTCACGTTAAAAAACCCCCGGGTTTTAAATGGGTGCGGTGTATCCACGGTTTCGGGGGGATCCCCGATAAAATATTCCCCCGAAAGAAGGCACCTGCTGGAAATGCACGCTACTTGAAGCTACTCCGCGGAGTCAGGGGCCTAGATTTTTTAGCCGCCTTGGCATACTAGTATCTCCCGCTGGTTTGGGGGGCCACCCAAGTACTCTATAGGGGGGCCTCCCCATCGTCACGTAAAATACCCTACTGATGGAGCCATAAATGCTTTTACTTCACCACCCAAAATTTTAAAACTTAAATCGCAACTTTGGTCAGACGCACCTTTAAACATAGACTTTTTAGTTTCCTCAGGCCTGAACATTTTTAACCCGAACTTTACCTACTTATTTTTGTTTCCAAGATGATTAACTTTTTTTTTTCTTCAGATGTTAAAAAAATTTTTTAAACGGGTTTTAAACAAAGTAGCGGGCACATTTTGAAAACTAAAAAAAAATAAATTTTAATTCCAATACTAAGTTCAATTTTTTAATATAATCTTATTGACAGCTAGAAAGGTTTTTTGATTTAAATTTCACGTGATCTAGGGATCATGTGATATTAAACCCCAGTTTAAGAATTTTTATTCCTATAAAAAACGCTAAATAAAAATGGTAAAATGTTTTTAAAAGTCGACCCTTTAAAAAAATAATTTTTTTTTTTCTAAAAGTTTTTTTTTTTTATCAAAAAAAAATTTTTCTATAGTAAGAACAAGGTAAATTTTAAATTTTCTGTCAAACGAAAATGATTAAAAACAGTTTGTATTCACTTCCCGGTAGTTGTCACTTTAATAAATGATGTTTAAATTGACTTCATTGTCAAACTTAGATAATACGGAACCGTAAATTTTTTTCTGCCGAAAAAAAAAGGACATAGTTAACGTAAGCCGACTGTCCAATAAGTTATAATCGTATGTGTAATCTCTATGTGATTGAATTTGACTAGGTGACAAAATAAGTTAGGGTTTGATCAAACATAAATAACCAAGAATCAAATAGCCAAGTTATTATATTTGTTTAAATGAGGAAGATTTCCGCACGTCCATCATAGACTCTCCCTTAAAATATGAGTGAAGAATTACCCTAAGCACGGACGATTGCTGATAGCTCAGTTAGTTAGAGCATTGGCTTTACTTAATCAAAGGTCCGGGTTCGATTCCATGTCCAGGTGTCTTTTTTCAATTTTCAAAGTACAAACAAACAAGTTGAAACATAAATCAATTTAACTTAACATAGTCCAATGCATTTACCACGCAAAAGGGTTTGAATAATTTTTGATTTTGGACTAATTAAACAAAATATCTTTTAAATAAATATATTAAATTTTTTTATGTTATTTCTATAGTATTATTTTAATAAGAGGGCCTAACATGCTATAGCCCGACGGGTAGTAAGACGAAAGTGATAATAATAATTATTATTATTTTTTCTTACCCTAAACAAAGCCCTACTTTAGCTGTAGGATTCTGGAAAGGATAAAGGCCTTTCAAAACGTCTTTCCTTACCCAAATCCTTCCTTACAACGTACAGAATAAGGATGAAGGAGGTATAATTTAGGAATATAAGGAAACTATTTAGAAAACACCACTTCATAACCCGGGCCCGATATTTGAACACAACAACCACCTCCACCTTCAATCAAAACAAAACGCCAGATTGACGACTTTTTCCCCGTGTTCAGAATCAATGTTAAATAAAACCTTCGTCATAGGTTAGAACAATTGTATCTGATAAAGCTTCATCACCATTGAAATGTAACCGCAATTGCGTCAACGAAGAACGGAAAACCACCCCCACCTCCACGTCACCGACAAACCAGACTAAATGGGCTTTGGGGTTAAGTCTTAACTGCCCACTGTTTGCGTGTTTTAAGATTAATAACTATAAGTAATTTTCACATCTTAAAAATTTAAACAAGATAAATATTAGTTTGGCAACTCATTTTAAAGAGCCCTTCTAATAGTGACTGACCGCTTGGGGGGCCGCAGGGTCTAACACGCTACTCTCATGTTAGACCAGACTACCGATGGGGGAAACCGAGGATTGAATCGCGGTCGGGTGTACTAAGAGTGGTTTTCCCAAATGATTTCCCACTCTACCCCACACAAATGCGAATACACTTCCTATTTTATAATCTTCCAAATCTTTTGAGGGCCCGGGATTCCCCACATTCACAAATTCTTGTCAGAGGTAAGAAGGGGTTTGGGAACAAATAAAACTGTGGGCCGGGGCCGAAATTGAACACCGGGCCCCCGACAGAAGTCCACAACCCCCCCCTAACCCAGGAAACCAACGTTTAAATTTTAAAAATTAAACTAATTTTTTTTTTTCCAAAAAAAAACCCATAATACTTTATTTTTTAAAATTTTATTTCCCCCCATGAAGTAGGGGGCAAACACCTACTAAAACTTTGGACCCCCGGGTCGATTCCCAATGGTTTCCTTTTGGGATCTTTCCTTTAAAAATTTTCCCCAAAAAAACCCCCAGGTTTTGGGAAAAATTGGGGGTTTAAAATTTCCCCTAGCCCCACCTCCATAAATTTACATCATAACTTCATCTCATTGGGGTAAAGGTGAAAAATTTTCCCTAAAAGGGTAACCCCCGGGGAAAACTCTTCCCCCCCAAAGTGGCGAATATCCCATTATAAAGAACTTGATACATTTTTACCCCCCCTCATAATCCCCTACGAACAAAACAAACCCTTACTATCTTTTCCCCCCTTTTTACATTAATTGTCAAACCCCTTTCCTTTAAACCCCTGACAAGACACCCCGTAATTGGGGAATCCCCCGGGCCCCCACCGGTTTTTTTTGGATTCCACGTTTTAAAATTAGGTTTCCCCCATTTTAAAATTTTACAATCACCCCACCATTACCCATTAGCGAATGCTATAACCCGAACGGTTTTTAAGAAACCAGTGGGTAATAAAATAATAAAATAAAATAATAAAAATAATAAAATTTAAAAATAATAACCCTTCATAAAATTTAAATTTTTTTTTTTAGCCCGCGTTTTTACCCACCCTTCGGGTTTTTGCCCTATGTACTAACACCCCTAATTGGTTTTGGGATAAAAAGGGGTTTTTTTCAAAAGTTATCGCTTTTTTTTGGGGGGGGAAAGGAAAACCATTTTGAAAAAAACCACTTTTCCCCTAAAAACCCAACCCGGGGAAATTTTTTAAAAAAATCCCCCACGTCATTTTCATTTTAGTCATCAGTGCATATGACCCCTTTGACCCTGTGTCCAAAAGAAACGGGTTTTCCTCATTATTTAAACAATTAAAAATTTAACACAATGGGAAAATTAGTTTTTTGCCCCTGTGGGAAAAAAAGCCACAATTTTTTTTTAAAAAACGGGCTTCCAGAAAATCAGACTGTTTTTAAAAGTTATTTCCCGGTTTCTGGGGCTTTTGAATTTAGGGGGGGGCTTTTTTGAACTGTATTTTTTTATCTGATCAAACTTTTTCTTGCCATGGACCCCCCATTTTCCCTTTAACCTTTTGTCCAAACCCGTAACAAGTAACATTATAAAATTTATTTTGTCCCCTAGGGGGGAAAAATTTAAAGAGGGGGGTGCCCATATTTTTTAAAAAAAAACCCTTATTTTTCCTCCTTCCCCCTTTTTTAAAAAAATAAATTAATATACTTGCTAAAAATTCATTAGGAACTTAGGAAAATTATAAAAACCTTTTTTAGAAGAGTTTTTTCTGAAACCCCTTTAAAAAAAATTAAAAATTAAAAATTGGACTGCTAAAACATTAGTGTTTCACAGTTTTTTTTTTTTTTTTTTACCATTAAAATTTTAAAACAAAATTTTTTTTTTTTTTTTTAATATAGGGCCAAAGAAAACATTTTTTTATCGGGTCTAAAAAAATTTGGAAAAATAAATCCTATTAATTTTTAGCACCGCGTCTTACTACCCTTTTGGGTTTTACGCAAAATTACGCAAAAGGTAATAAAGGGGGAATTTGAATAAAAGGAGGACCTACAGTTTAAAAAGTGGAAAACCAACCACGGGGGGGGCCTGGCATTTCCCCCCTTTTTAAAATGTTTTTGTCAAGGGGGGAAAGGGTTTTTTTAACAGACAAATCGTGCCGGGGCCGAGGGTTGAAACCCCCGGGGGCCCGCAAGATCTTTCCCAAAAATTTGAACGCCCTTTATCTCCGATCATAAAATTATCAGGGGTATAAAATGGGTTCAGAAAGACACTTTTAAATACGAAAAAAATCCTAAAATAGAAAATTTTTTTAATTTAAAACATTTATAAAAAAAGGGCTATTTAATAACCTCGTTTTTCTTATCAATAAAATTTTTAAGGGCCTTTAAAAAAATAAAATATATTTTCTGCAGCCCCACTTGAAAACATTTTAAAACTAAAAGGCACCTTTTACGCCCAAACCGGGCCCAAAAGGGAAACTTGGTTTGGTTAGTTTATTTCCCCTTTTTGCGACAAGACTTAAATAAAAAACAATCGGTATTCCAACACAATTTTGTGAATACCACGAATTCTGTTTTACACACCGATATTACGGTGTCGGCGCCGAACGTTTTACACCGATACCGGGGTGGGGGTTTTGCACACACACAACAATATGCTACGGTTGCTTGAGAAGATAGGGATTTTGTGGGGGTGGGGGAGCAAAAACAGGCTCCCATTAAAGGGGTTTCTTTTTTGTTTTGTTTTCCCGGGAAAGACAGCCAAAAACCAAAGGAACATAAACACCTCGCCTCCCTAATCAATTAAGGGGACATTCATACTTTAAATTATAACATTTTACTCAAAATAAAGAAGGAAAAAATGCGCAAGCACCTAACCTCACAAAAACAAAACCAAACAACAAAATGAAGCCAACATGACCCCTGCCTGCCACGATATTGTATTTTAAAAAGGGGGCCCCCGACAACCCGACTTTTTCTAGTCTACGATAATGCGTCGTTCGGCATCGTGGCAACAGGGGCCCTAAATTAATGGAATTCAATTCCCCCGAAAACGAGCGGGGCCCCCAACCAATTTAGGACGGTTTCAACACACAAGTTACGGCGTGATCATTGGGGGCCAGTTTGAAAGCTTTTTTAAATAAATATTTTTAACTGCCTACGATATTTTTGTTGACACGTCGTTTAAAAAATTGACTAATTTTCGCTTTTTTTTTTAAAATTTAAAAATTAAAAGTAATTTTTTTTAAACTTTTCAAGAATGTTTTTACCTTTCATCTTTTTTTTGTGTGAATCATAAATTTTTTAATAAAGAACCTTATTCATCACAATACATTGTTGGGGTAATAAAGTTTGATATTTGGGCAGGGCACAGCCGAATGGAAGAATCTACTAGCCCCCCCGGCTTTTTGTGCTGACTGCACTCACAGCTACTTCTGACAGTCAACATTTAGGGATACACCTAAATTTTGACTGCAAATGACAGCTGCTAAACACGGTTTTGCAGATTATAGGTTAGGGGAGGAATACATTTTGGCTGGGAAATTTTTCAAAGCCGCATTATCACTGGGAGTGCATCACACCAAAAAAAAACCCTGGGGCACTGTAAAACCCTTTTAAACGCCGGAAAACCCCAAAGAAAAAAACAAATTGGGAAAACTAAATCAAAAGGTAGGAAAAAACATTTTAATGGCCCCTGAAAGAGATGGGGTGAAAAGAGGTGGACGGGAATAGAACTATCCCCAAGATAGGGATAGGGTGTAATGAGGGGACTGAATAGAACTTTTCCCCAAAAATAGGAATGGGAAATAAAAAGAGGGGGAAACTGGGTGGAACTAGCTCAAGATAGGTAAAGGGATGAAAAGAGTGGACTGAATAAAACCCACCAAGATAGGGAAAAGGGTGTATTGAGGTGGACTGGATAGAACCACCCTCAAGAAGGGATGGGGTTGTCCCTAGGTGGACTGAAAAGAACAAGCTCAAGAAGGGAAAAGGGTTTTTAAAAGGGGGGGACAAAATAGAACTACTCAAGAAAAGGAATAGGAAATAATGAGGTGGACTGGAGGGAACTATCTCAAAAAGGGGGATATGGTGAAATTTAAAAATGTACTGGAGGGAAACTAGCTCAAGATAGGGATGGGGTTGTAACTGGGGGGGATAAATAGAACTAGCTCAAGAAAGAGTTTTTGTGGTTTTTTTTTTGGGGTAAGCGTGGTAATAAATTTTTCGAGTTACTAATGCCATAGAGTGAGTAAATAACTTTTTCCTAAATAATGGGGTTTTTTTCTGGACTTTTTTTAACCCGTCTCGGGCGCCCCCGGTGGGCGGACCCTTAAAGCCAAACACGACTCGGCCCAAACGGTATGCCCATGTTTAAAAGGGAGCAGAAAGACTGAGAAGGTTTGTGAGTTTGGTTGTTTATTTTAAAAAAATGTAGCCCAAACACAAATAAACGCGAAAAAAAGTGTTGGGTTTTTTTTTTTTTACGGGAAAGGGGAAAGGGTTTGGGCCCCGTAAATTGGCGTTTTTCAGGGTGAACACTGAAATTTAAGTTCGGGTCGGGGTGTGTGTAATTATAAATACTCGTGAATAAACTCAGAGATAGGAGCAACCGTTCACTGTTGGGGATCTTTCCCAAATTTTTAAAGTTCGAAACTAGTTAACGACCTGCAAACTTTTAGTTCCCTAAATTCGCAAATGACCGAACGAAACCCCCAAGCTTGTTTTTTCAGTCATTCACGAAAACCCCCCAACTGGGCCACAGCAATTTTTTACCGTCGTTCGGGAAAGACCAACTGACCCACACCTTTTATTCCAGTGGTTTTACCCAAAAAACCGATGACCTACAACATGTGGGGTTTAGGGCATTTGTGAATGATCGACTGGGGGGACCTACAGCTTGTAGTTGATCCCTTCACGAGCAAAAAACCAAATTAAACCCAAAAGCCCATGTTCCGTCGTTCGTGAACGGGCCGACTGACCTAAAGCAAAGTAGTTTTTTTCCTACACTTTTAGTTTACTCGTTTGCGAATGACCTACACTTATGCCAGGGATATTTTGGGCAGTGGGGGGTTATTGCTTGGGGTTTTTGAGCTTGTTGGGGAAAAGGGGGGGGGCAGGGGCGTAAGTATAAAAAAATTTTTGGGAAAAGAAACTTTTTGAAAAAACAAACTATATTTTTTTGCTCTCCAAAGATGAAAATTTTTTTTTTACTATGACCGTGTCTGAATAGTCTGCGCCCTAAACATTTGTACACTTTTTCTGCGCACTTTAATCCCAAAAACGTTTTTTGACGCACCAAAGTGGGATAGGATAAATAATTATTTTTATAAAGCATAGTAAAACAAGTAGCTACTTCTTAAACACGTGTTTCTATTTTGGGGGCGAGATTTAATTTTGATAGTGTTTTTACCCAAGTTTTCCATAAATTTTTTTTTAAACCCCCCTCTGTGGCGTAAATTGGCTAACGCGCTTGTCGTGGTGAGCCCGACTGTTGAGGACGGGGGGATCGAGGTTCGAATCTCGATGGGTGAACGGGGAGTAGGGAAACAATCCGGGGGATGAGAACAGGTTTGGGGGGAAAATGTTTTAAAAATGTGTGTGTATTTCCCCCCCCTCCCCCCCCCTTTTTCCCCCCCCCCCGCGCCTAGTCCCCGCGTTTTTTCCCGGGATTCCCCCCCCCCCCCCCCCCTGATGATCCAAGGGGCTTGGGGGGGGGGGGTGTAAAATGTGGGGGGGTGAATTTGCCCGGGGGGAGGGGGGAACTTCCAGGAATAATTTTTTTTTCAACTCTCATCAGGGACATTCACGAATAAAAATTTTTTTTTCGGAAATGGTGTTTTTTGTTTTTTTTTCACCCTCCCCCCAAAAATGAGCTAAAATTTCCCAGGAATAATTTTTTTTTCATCCCTTCATCAGGGTACATTCAGGAATAAACTTTTTTTCGGAAAATGGTGTTTTGTTTTCCACCCTCCACCAAGCAAATGGGGGCACATTTCCAGGAATAATGTTTTTTTATACCTATCATGGTACTTTCATGAATAAAAAATTTTTTTCGGAAAAGATTGTTTTTTTTTTCCACCCCTCCCGGGGGCTACACTCCGGAAAAATTTTTTATCTGGTACATTCACGAAAAAAACCCTTTTTTGGGGAAAATGGTTTTTGTTTTCTCATCTCCCCCGGGGGCTACCTTCCAGAATAATGTTTTTTTCATACTCCATCATGGCTTTCTGAATAAACCTTTTTTCGGAAAAGGGTGTGTTTGTTTTCTCATCCTCCCACCAAGCAAATGGGGCTAACTTCCAGGAAGAATTTTTTTTCATACCCCACACGGACACACGAATAAAAAACTTTTTTGGGAAAATATGTGTTTTTTTTTCCACCCCCTCCTGAAAATGAGTTACACTTCCGAATAATGTTTTTTCATATTTCCACTGGTACATTCATAAATAAACCTTTTTTTTAAAACATATGGGAAAATGGTTTTTTTTTTTTTCTCATCCCCCCACCAAGAAAATGAGGCACATTTTCCGGGAATTTAATGTTTTTTATACTTCACAGGTAAATTCATGAAAAAAACTTTTTTGGGAAAAGGTGTTTTTTTTTCTCATCCCTCACCAAGCAAATGAGGCTAATTTCCCAGGAAAAGTTTTTTCATATCATCAGGGTACATTCATGAATAAAATTTTTTTTCGGAAAATGATGTTTTTTTCTCACCTCCCTCCAAGAAAATGGGGCTACACCCGGGAAAAATGTTTTTATATGGTACATTCACGAATAAACCTTTTTTTCGGAAAAGGGTTTTTTTGTTTTTCATCCTCCCACCAAGAAAATGGGGCACATTTCCGGAATAATGTTTTTCATACTCTCACATGGTACATTCATGAAAAAACCTTTTTTTTCGGAAAATGGTTTTTGTTTCTCATCCTCCCCCAAGAAAAGGGCACACTTCCAGGAAATAATTTTTTTCATACTCTCATTCCCAGGGGGAAACACAAATAAAACTTTTTTCAAAAAAGATTTTTTTTTTTTTCCACCTCCCACCCCAACAAAATAGGCTACACTTCCAGAAAAAATGTTTTTCTACTCCTTTCTCATCCTCCCCCCAACAAATGAGGCTCACTTCGGGAATAATGTTTTTCATACCTCACATGTACTTTCACAAAAAAAAATTTTTTTGGGGAAAATGATTGTTTTTTTTTCCCATCCCCCCCCGGCAAATGAGGTTACATTCCGGAAGAATGTTTTTTCATACTTCATAAGAAAAATTCATAAAAAAATTTTTTTGGGAAAAGGGGAGTGTTTGTTTTCTCACCCCCCCAAACCAAAAAAATGGGGGCTACACTTCCGGAAAATTTTTTTTTCATACCCCCTCAGGGTTTCATTCATGAAAAAAACTTTTTTGGGAAGTGGTGTTTGGTTTTTCCCATCCCCCACCAACAAATGAGGCTACACTTCCAGGAAGAAAGTTTTTACATACTCCTCATCATGGTACTTTCGTGAATAAAACTTTTTTCGGAAGTGATGTGTTTTTTTTTCCCATCCTAAAGCCAAAAAAAAGGGGGGTTTACACTTTCAGAAAAAATTTTTTTTACATACTCCCATCATGGTACTTTCATGAATAAAACTTTTTCGGAAGATGTTTTTGTTTTTTTTTTTCCCCCCCCTCCAAGAAAAATGCGGCTACACTTCCAGGAAAATGTTTTTTACTAAAGGTACATTCACGAATAAAACTTTTTTCGGAAGATGGTGTTTTTTTTTTTTCCATCCCCCCTCCGTGCAAAGAGTTACATTCCAGGAATAATTTTTTATCAGGGCTTTTCACGAATAAATTTTTTTTGGGAAAAAGGTGGTTTGTTTTTCCATCCTCTCACCAGCAAATGGGGTACACTTCCAGGAAGAAGCTTTTTCATCCCTCATCGGTACATTCACAAAAAACCTTTTTTCGGAAAAGGTGTTTTGTTTTTCCTCCTTTCACCAAGCAAATGGGGGCTAATTTCCAGGAATAATGTTTTTTCTACTTCTCATGGTCATTCACGAATAAAACTTTTTTGGGAAAATGATGTGTTTTTTTTTCCAATCCCCTCCATGCAAATGAGGTTACATTTCCCCCGGAAAAATTTTTTCATCCCTTCATCACGGTACATTCAGGAAAAAACTTTTTTCGAAATGGTGTGTTTTTTTTCTCATCCCCCCACCAAGCAAAGGGGGGGGGGGGGGGGGGGGGGGGCACACCCAGGAAAATGTTTTTTACCATGGACATCACAAATAAAAATTTTTTTCGAAGATGATGTGTTTTTTTTTTTCCATCCTCCCGGGGCCACACTTCCAGGAAGAATGATTTTACTCATTACATTCCCCACGTAAACCCCCCTGAAAACATTAAAGCTCCCCTAGTGACACCCGTAAATTAAAGCTCCCCATGTAACTCCTTTTAGACTTTTATAGCCCTCATGAAACACCCTGAAACATTAAAGTCCCCTTGAAAATCTGTAACAAAAGCTCTCCTTTAACGCCCGTAGACTTTATAGCTCCCCATGTAACACACCGTAGACTTTTACGCTCCCCATGAAAAACAACTCTGTAAAATTAAATTTTCCCCAAGAAAAACCCCTGTAAACACAAAAGCTCCCCCCATGAAACCACGCGTAGCATTAAAGCACCCCCCCCTATTAAACCCTTTGAAAAATTTTAAAAGCCCCCCTATGTAAAAAACCTGTAACAATAAGCCCCTATGTGCACTCGTAAACATTTAAAGCTCTCCCATGTAACCCCCGGGGAACTTTTAAAGCCCCTCAGTAACACCTGAAAATTTATAGCTCCCATTAACCTCTGTAAACATTAAAGCTTCCTTTTAACACTTGTAAACATTATAGTCTCAGTAACACCCTGAAAACTTTATAGCTTCCCATGTAACACCTGTAGACATTATAGCTCCCATGAAAACATGTAAACATTAAAGCTCTCCCATGAACACCCGAAAACTTTAAAGCTCCCCAGTAACCCCCTGTAGACTTTTAAACCCCTCTGTAAACCCTTAAACACTAAAGCCCCCCGAACCCGTGTAAACTTTAAAGCCCCCCCCCTACTAACCCCCGTAGACAATATAGCCCCTATGTAACACTCTGTAAACATTATGCTCCTCATGAACACCCGTAAACATAAAGCCCCCCTATGTAACACCCTGTAGAAAATATAGCCCCTCATGAACACTCTGAAAAAACATTAAAGCTCTCCCATGTAACCCCGTAGACATTAAAGCCCTCTGTAACCCCGTAGACTTTTAAAGTCCCTCAGAAACACTCTGTAAACTTAAAGCCTCCTATGTAACCCCCGGTAAACATTAAGCCCCCTGAACACCCTGTAACATTAAAGCTCTCCAGAACACTCCGTAGACATCAACCCCTCATGAAACCCCCTGTAAACATTAAACGCCCCATGAAACCCCCTGTAGACATTATAGTCCTCAGAACACCATGCAACATTATAGCTCTCCCTTTAAACACCCTGGGACATTAAAGCCCTCTGTACATCCTGTAAACTTTTAAACCCCCCCATGTAACACCGGTAAACTTTAAAAGCCCCCCATAAAACACCCTAAAAAACATTAAGCCCCCCTTTGTGCCCAAGACCTTAAAGCCCCCCTATGAACCCCTCTTAAAAACATTAAAGCTCCCCCCTGTAACCCCCTGTACACATTAAAGTCCTCCTAGAAAAAACCCTGAAAGACAAAAGCCCCCCTTGTAACACTTGTAAACATTTATCCCATTAACACCCAAAAACTTTATAGCTCTCCCTGTAACACGCTGTAGCATTATAGCCCAAAATGTAACACCCTTAACAATATAGCATCCTAGTAAACTTGAAAAAATTTAAAACCTCCCCTATTAACCCCTTAACAATATGCCCCTCTTTAAACACTCTGTAAACATTAAAGCCCCCCCGCGTAACCCCGAAACTTTAAAAAGCTCCCCTATGAACACCCTGTAAAAATATAGCCCCTCATGTAAAACCTCTGAAAAACATTATGCATCCCTGGTCGCTCGCATAGCGCAAATGTCTCAGATTTTTCAGCAAATGATGGGACATGGATCCTAAAGCCCGGGCGCACTCTCATATGCGCAGTATATCTGACCCTCCCGGGGTACGCTTCGCATGCGCAAATGATGGCACATGCATCCCTGATAGTCGATCGACTGTAACTGGCTAACCGTTGGCCCCGGTTGTAACCCCCATTGAAAAAAACAGATTAGCCCTATAAACCCTATGCTCACTTTAACCCTGACCGTTCTCGGGAAGGACCTCCCAACCCGTACTCTAGAGTCCGTCCAGACTGTACCCGAAGGCTCCTTCTAATCCCAATGTCCCCTTATGCTTTGTCCCAACTGTAACCGGCTACCACTATTATTGTAGCAAGAGGTCCGAGGTTGTAACCCCCACTTTGGCAGTCTGTTCTCGACGACTTTTTTTGACCAATTTAGCTCTGAATTCGAACCCGGTATCTTTAAAACCCATGATGATGTAATAAACCCAGCAAAAGGTTTTTGCCCCCCCAAATGAGACCCCCCTCCTTCCAAATCCTGCTCTCGTACGCAGCGGGGTTTGGCGTATGGGGAACGGGGGGGTGGATCTTCCCAGGAAAATTTAAAACGCACACCCGTAAAACGGGGGGTGGGGAAGAGGTCCGGAACACAAGGATCAACCCCCCACTCTAAAGTCGCCAGCGGTCTGATTTCCTACTAAGCAAACAACTGATTGCTATACAACCCAAAACATTTGATACTGTTATACCAGTCATCTGATATACTATAAAAAACAGCAGATCTCAAGTTAATGTTAGCGCTTTAAAAAAATATGCAATTTGTATGTATCGTTTAAATAATTTTTTGTTTAAGCCGCTAGAAAAAGCTTGAAAAAAAGCATGCTATTTTTTTGATTACAAGGATCAAGCCCCAACTATTCCAACAACAAATCGATATACATACCAACCAAACACCGATGACTGCTATACCAAACATCTGATCTGCTATACCAGGAAAACTGTGATCTACTATGCAACGCTTGACGATCTATATTCAAACAGCGGATCTACTATTGATTAATGTTAGCGCTTAAAAAATAAGCTAATTTATATGTTCTTTTAAAATAGAGTTTTGATTAATTTCCGCTAAAAAAAAGACTTGAGAAAAAACAGGGTATGTTAGTGCTTTAAAAATTTGCAAAATTTATTGTTCTAAAAAAATGTTAGTGCTTTAAAAAAGATTTGGGAAAAAAACAAACCAATTTAGTATGTATTTGAAATTTTTCTCAAACTACCAACAACGGGCAGGCCAGAATACGTTTTCTTTTTAAAGGGTTTTACGGGGGGGAGATGGGAAACCCTTTCCGAAATTTGGGGGAAAAAATCTTAATTTTCGATGTAGAGGGAGAACATGTGGGGGTTTTTTCTCCCCACACCCTCCTGACTGGATACTGATGAAAATATAGTTTAACCTTTTTAGGACTTAAACCAAAGCCATTCATAAATTTTTCCCCCATTCGTCTCTCAAAAAAAGTTTCGCAGATTTTCTCTCCCACGCCCTTTCCCCGGGGCCAAGTACTGATGAAAGAATATAGTTTTACCCTTTGGAGGACTTAAAATCACCTTCTATAAATGTTCCCCGTCTTCTCTCCAAAAAAGTTTCATCAGATTTCAAATCTTACACAGCTCGAGCCCATGCACTGGTGACTCTCCTCGTCACCTGAGTTTTACCCTGGGTCAGTTTTACGTGCACGGGAAAATAAAAAAGACTTTGGCGAGGGGGTAAGGGCAAACTTCCCCCCCTTCCTTGTAACCCTACAGGCTTTTGGGTTCACATCTGTATAACTTTCCGAGTCACACCTGACTCCTTATATATAAAGTAAGCTTTTTTTGATAATCATTTAGTTACTATCTACTTTCTAGAGAAAATTCTCAGCAAACAGTAAGGGGGTTTTCCCCATGTTGATTATATCAAGGAACTCGAGGAAAAAAAGTATTCAATTCAAAGAGTTGATGTTTTACATTTCAGCCTTCGGGGAGATAAACACAAGTTTTTTCCCCTTTAAAAGTTTGAAAAACCTTCCGCTTAAAGTTTGAAAACGTAATTTCTAACTCAATTTATCTGGGTTATTTTGGGAACGGGGGGGGAAGTACAGTACTCGAATCTTCGTCCTATTTTAGAGGGGTAAAACAACCCCGCCGACAACTACTTTTAAAGGTGTGAGAAGATAAAAAGGGTTAAAAAGTGTCATTCCAAAGAAAGATAACTTTCGCAGCTATAAACTCGGCTGTCCTTCTCTGATAAATTTAAAAAACTTACAAGGTGGACAATGTCCAAACAATTTGATACTTTTCTCCTTTTTGCGGAAAATGACGATAATAAACGAAGGGTTTAAAAGTCTGATCAAGCGGACTTTTGTGGGACTAAGGGGGGAGAGAACAGGCATATAACTAAAAAAACTATATGAACATGAAAAGAGGTTGTCTAAGTGAATATATTTTGAAAAATTTTGATAATTTATATTTTGAAAGTTTTTCAAAGCTTATGATTTTAACAGTATTTAACTTTTTGCTGTCAAAATTGGGCAAAAATTTTTGCCGGGTTTTTGTCAAAATTTAAAAAGCTAATCTTTTTATCGAGGGGATGTACAATGTTTTTTTTTAAAAGAGCAATTTGTATTCAGGGAAAAAATTTAATAACCGTAAGCGATGCACAATTAAAAAAATCTCTTAATTTTTTTCCTCGCTTCAAGTATTGCAAATCTATTACACCTTACTGTTTGTTGAGAATTTTTCCCGAACCAAGGAAACAATGTGTTTTTTTTTTAAAAATTAATTTGTATTCCAGGGAAAAGATTTAATAATTTTAACTTGCTCCCCGTTAGGTTACTAAATTTTTTATAAAAACTATTTCCGGAAATATTTAATAACCACAAGGGGTGACAATTAAAAATTTTAAATTTTGACTTCGGTATTTTAATGTATTCAAATCTAACGCTTAAACGGTTTTAAATTTTTGGCTGTAACATTGGGCAAAACATTTTTGCCACTTGGTCAATTTAAAAGAGTAAACTGATGCAAGTGATGTTTAATTTTTGGAATTAAATTTTTATTAGGAAATGATTTTAAAAACTTTATACCATTGTAAGCAAATTTATTCAATTAAAAAAAACCTTAAATTTTTGAAACCTCACATTTCATTTCGCAAAAAATAACTTTAATCAATTATTTTTTTTTGTAAGCAAAGGGGATGACAATTAAAAAAACTCTTAAATTTTTTTACCTCGGCATTTCAAAGTTTGCAAATCTAAAACTTTTAAAATGATTTTTCTTTTTTAGGCTGTCAACATTGGTCAAAAAAATTTTAGCCACTTGGGCCCAATTTTAAAAGAGCTAAACGTGCAATGAGTTCAATGTTTTAAGGAAAATTTGTTTCCCGGAAAAAATTTAAAATCTTTATACCATTGTAAGCAAGTGATGTACAAATTTAAAAAAAACCCTTTAAATTTTTGACCTCAGCATTTCAAAGTATCGCAAATCTAACGTTTTAACAATTGATCTTTTTTTTTAACAAGGATGTACAATTTTAAAAAAACTCTTAAAATTTTGCCTGGGATTTTTTAAAGTATTGCAAATCAACGCTTAAACTGTATTTAACTTTTTAGGCTGTCACATTGGCAAAACTTTTAGCCCCTTTGGGCAATTTAAAAGAGCTAATCTGATGCAAGTGATGTTAATTTTTAAGGAATAATTTGTATTCCGAAATGATTTTTAAAAATCTTTTTTACCATTGAACAAGTGATTACAATTAAAAAAATCTCTTTAAAATTTTTGACCTTGGGATTTCAATGTATTTTAAAACTAACGTTTTTAAACAGATTGATCTTTTTTGAAGCAAGTGTGTACAATTAAAAAAACTCTTAAATTTTTGACCTCCATTTTAATTATTGCAAACTAACGCTTAATCGAAATGATCTTTTCAAAAAGCACAAGGTTGGGGAAAAATATGAAGATTTTCCGCGTTATAAGAGGGGGAGAGGTTTTTTTGAAAAAAGATCAATTCAATTTAAATCGTTTAGGGGGGTAAATCCATTATTCGGTCCAGCCCCCGTTGACGTCCAGTCCCCCCACCCGACCCTTTCCCTGACACATCACCCCCAGGGGTAAGCTATACCCGAAACCTTCCCCCCTTCCTCAAGAGGAGAAAAAAAGGGGAAAGTGTTTTTAAACCATTTTGACGCGTGCCCCGTTTGGGGACCTATGGTTAAAGGGAAAATAACTAACATACTGAGGGTTCGAATCGACCAAACTATTGAAGAAAAAAACCTTTCGCTCGGGTTTTTTACATATCCAAGGTTTAACGATACCAGGTTCGAATCTGACTCGAACGTATTTAGAGAAAAAATACTTTCGCAGTAACGAGGTTCGAATCTGACTCGGAGTATTGAGAGAAAAAAAACCCTTTTGCTCGGGTTTATTACATCCCAAAGGTTTAAAGAACCAGGGGTTTGAATCTCATAGGCAATCTGGACAATAAAATCGCTCCGAGTACAAATGCCCCACGGGGGGTTTCAACCTCGGACCCCTTGTACAATAATACGTGGTGCCGGTACAGTCGGGAAAAATGAATAAGGTGAATTGGGATTAGAAGCTGAGCATCTCGGGGGACTTGGTACGGGCCTCTCAGAGACGGGTTTGGGGACGGTCCCCCTCAGGAAAATCGGGGTTAGAAGTGGAAAAGTTTTATCAGGGCTAATCTTTTCTACAGTCGGGGGGTTTCAAAACCCCCGGGCCAACGGTTACCATTTCCCCGTCGTGCGGCAAATCAAAGGGGTGCTATGTGCCATCATTTGCGCATACGAGAAACGCCCAGGGGGGGTCAGATAACTGGCATGATGAAGGCAGCCGTGACTTAGGAGCCATGTCCCATCATTTCGTGAATAATTAGATCATTTGCCGATGCACGTACCAGGGATCTAAATTTTACAGGGTGGTTTCTTTAGGGGGTATAAGGGGTTTTCAGAGTGTTAAAATAAGGGGGTAATTTTCCCCAAAAGGGGGTTTAAAAAAGGGGGGGTTTAAGTTTACAGGGTTTTAAGCGGGGGGGGTTTAATTTTTTTCAGATTTTTAAAGGGGGAAATTTTCTACAGGGGGTTCAAAAGGGGGCTTTAATTTTTCAGGGGGGTTTCATGGGGGGGGCTTTTAAAAATTTTTAAAAGTGTTACCCTAGGACTATAATTTTTCCCCCTGTTTCATGGGGGGAGCTATAAGTTTACCGGGGGGGCCCAAGGAGCTATAAAATTTTTTTAAACGTTTCAGGGGGGAGCTTTAAAATTTTTTCAGGGTTTACATAGGGGACTTTAATTCTACAGGGGGGGGTTTTTTTTTAGGACATAAAGTGTACAGGGGGGTTTAAAAGAGGGGATAATGTTTACAGGTTTTACAGAGGGGCATTTGTCTACAGGGTTTAATGAGGGGGGATAAATTTTTACAGGGTTTTTTCAAAGGGGGGGGTTTAAAAAATTTTCAGGGTTTACATGGGAGAGCTTTAAAGTCTACAGGTTTACCAAAAGGGGGGGGTAATGTCACAGCTGTTACATGGGGAGCTATAATTCTACAGGGGGTTTTCATAGGGGGTTTTAAAAGTTTAAAAGGTGTTTCATGGGGGGTATAATTTTTCCTTTCAGGGGTTTTTCATAGGGGGGCTTTAATGTTTTCAGGGGGGGACGCGGGGGCTTTAAAAAATTTTCAAAAGGGGTTTTCTTTGGGGGGAAAGTCTAAGGGGTTCATAGGGGGGCTTTAATGTTACAGGGGTTTTCATGGGGGCTTTTAAAGTTTACAGATGTTTCATAGGGGGGTTTTTTAAAGGGGGGCATGGGGCACAAAAGGGGGGCTTTTAATGTTTTTCAGGGGGGTTTCAGGGGGGGGCTTTTAAATTTTTCAGGGGGTTTCTTTGGGGGCTTTTAAAGTTTAAAAGGGTATTGGGGGGGTTTAAAAAACCAAAAGGGGGGTTTCATGGGGGAGCAAAATGCTACAGGGTGTTCATAGGGGGTTTTTTCTAAGGTGTTAAAGGGGGGCTTTAATGTTTACAGGGTTTTACGGGAGTTTAATGCTACAGAAATGTTTTCAGGGGGGCTATAATTCTAAGCTGTTACTGGGGACTATAAAGTCTACAGGGGGTTTTTTTGGGGCTATAAAATTTTTTTGGGTTTTCATGAGGGGGAAAAATTTTCTAAGGGGGTTAATAGGGCGGCCCCTTTTTTGTCTAAAAAGGGTGTTACGGGGGGCTTTTTTAATTTTTTAAGGGGGGGTTTCATGAGGGGGTATATTGTCTACAGGTGTTACATGAGGGGGTGTATTGTCTACAAGGTGTTACATAGGGAGCTTTAATGTTTACAGGGTGTTACATGGGAGAGCTTTAATGTTTACAGAGTGTTACATAGGGGCTATATTGTCTACAGGGTGTTACATGGGAGAGCTTTAAATGTCTACAGGGTGTTACATAGGAGGCTTTAATGTTTCCAGAGTGTTACATGAGGAGCTTAAATGTCTACAGGTGTTACATAGGGGAGCTTTAATGTTTACAGGTGTTACATGGGAAGCTTTAATGTCTACAGGGTGTTACATAGGAGGCTTTAATGTTTACAAGTGTTACATGAGGAGCTATAATGTCTACAGAGTGTTACATAGGGAAGCTTTAATGTTTACAGGGCGTTTACATGGGATAGCTTTAATGTTTACAGAGTGTTACATAGGAGGGCTATATTGTCTACAGGGTGTTACATAGGGGAGCTTTAATGTTTACAGGGTGTTACGCGGGGAGCTTTAATGTTTTACAGAGTGTTACATGAGGGGTTATATTGTCTACAGGGTGTTACATAGGGGAGCTTTAATGTTTACAGGGTGTTACATGGGAGAGCTTTAATGTTTACAGAGTGTTACATGAGGAGCTATAATGTCTACAGCGTGTTACATGGGAGAGCTATAATGTTTACAGGGGGTTACATGAGGAGCTATAATGTTTACAGAGTGTTACATAGGAGGGCTATATTGTCTACAGGGTGTTTACATAGGGGGGTGCTTTAATGTCTACAGCGTGTTACATGGGAGAGCTTTAATGTTTACAGGGTGTTACATGGGAGAGCTTTAATGTTTACAGAGTGTTACATGAGGAGCTGTAATGTCTACGGCGTGTTTACATGGGAGAGCTATAATGTCTACAGGGCGTTACATGGGAGAGCTTTAATGTCTACAGGCTGTTACATAGGAGAGCTTTAATGTTTACAGGGTGTTACATGAGGAGCTATAATGTCTACAGGATGTTACATGGGAGAGCTTTAATGTCTACAGGGTGTCACATAGGGGAGCTTTAATGTTTACAGGGTGTTACGCGGGAGCTTTAACGTTTACAGAGTGTTACATGAGGGGCTATATTGTCTACTGGGTGTTACATGGCTAGCTATATGTTTACAGGGTGTTACGGGGGTAGCTATAATGTCTACAGGGTGTTACATTGGGAGCTTTAATGTTTACAGGGCGTTACGTAGGGGGAGCTTTAATGTTTACAGGGTGTTACGTGGGGAATGTACCATGAGTAAAATCATTCTTCCTGGAAGTGTGGCCTCGGAGAGGATGGAAAAACAAACACATCATCTTCCGAAAAAAGTTTTATTCGTGAATGTACCATGAGTAAAAACATTATTCCTGGAAGTGTAGCCTCGGAGAGGATGGAAAAACAAACACACCATCTTTCGAAAAAAGTTTTATTCGTGAATGTACCATGAGTAAAAACATTATTCCTGGAAGTGTAGCCGCATTTGCTTGAAGGAAGGATGGAAAAACAAACATGACATCTTCCGAAAAAAGTTTTATTCGTGAATGTACCATGAGTAAAAACATTATTCCTGGGAAGTGTAGCCTCATTTGCTTGGTGTGAGGATGGAAAAACAAACACATCATCTTCCGATATGCCCACCTACTCGCCGTCTCAGTATTCCTGCGTGGAAGAGGGAAAGGGTTGAGGAGGGTTATGATGGGGTAAAAACATTCTTACTAGAAGTGTAGCCTCGAGAGGATGGAACACACCATTTTCCGAAAAAAAGGTTTATTCGTGAATGTACCGCGAGTAAAAACATTATTCCTGGAAGTGTAGCCTCATTTGCTTGGTGGGAGGATGGGAAAACAAACACATCATTTTCCGAAAAAAGGTTTATTCGTGAATGTACCATGATGAGAGTATGTGAAAAAAACATTATTCCTGGAAGTGTAACCTCATTTGCATGGTGGGAGGATGGGAAAACAAACACACCATCTTCCGAAAAAAAGGTTTATTCGTGAATGTACCATGATGAGAGTATGAAAAAAACATTATTCCTGGAAGTGTAACCTCATTTGCATGGTGGGAGGATGGGAAAACAAACACACCATCTTCCGAAAAAAGGTTTATTCGTGAATGTACCATGATGAGAGTATGAAAAAACATTATTCCTGGAAGTGTAACCTCATTTGCTTGGTGGAAGGATGGGAAAACAAACACATCATCTTCCGAAAAAAGGTTTATTCGTGAATGTACCATGATGAGAGTATGAAAAAACATTATTCCTGGAAGTGTAACCTCATTTGCTTGGTGGAAGGATGGGAAAAACAAACACATCATCTTCCGAAAAAAGGTTTATTCGTGAATGTACCATGATGAGAGGATGTAAAAAACATTCTTCCTGGAAGTGTAACCTCATTTGCTTGGTGGGAGGATGAGAAAACAAACACATCATTTTCCGAAAAAAGGTTTATTCATGAATGTACCATGATGAGAGTATGAAAAAACATTATTCCTGGAAGTGTAACCTCATTTGCATGGAGGGAGGATGAGAAAACAAACACATCATCTTCCGAAAAAGTTTTATTCGTGAATGTACCGTGAGTAAAAACATTATTCCTGGAAGTGTAGCCTCATTTGCATGGTGGGAGGATGAGAAAACAAACACATCATCTTCCGATATGTTTTGAAAAAAAGGTTTATTCGTGAATGTACCATGATGAGAGTATGTAAAAAACATTATTCCTGGAAGTGTAGCCTCATTTGCTTGGTGGGAGGATGAGAAAACAAACACACCATTTTCCTATATGTTTTGAAAAAAAGGTTTATTCGTGAATGTACCATGATGAGAGTATGAAAAAACATTATTCCTGGAAGTGTAGCCTCATTTGCTTGGTGGAAGGATGGAAAAACAAACACATCATCTTCCGATATGTTTTGAAAAAAAAGGTTTATTCGTGAATGTAGCATGATGAGAGTATGTAAAAACATTCTTCCTGGAAGTGTAGCCTCATTTGCTTGGTGAGAGGATGGAAAAACAAACACATCATCTTCCGATATGTTTTGAAAAAAAGGTTTATTCGTGAATGTACCATGATGAGAGTATGTAAAAAACATTCTTCCTGGAAGTGTAACCTCATTTGCTTGGTGGGAGGATGAGAAAACAAACACACCATTTTCCGAAAAAGGTTTATTCGTGAATGTACCATGATGAGAGTATGAAAAACATTATTCCTGGAAGTGTAACCTCATTTGCTTGGTGAGAGGATGGAAAAACAAACACATCATTTTCCGAAAAAAGTTTTATTCGTGAATGTACCGTGAGTAAAAACATTATTCCTGGAAGTGTAACCTCATTTGCTTGGTGAAAGGATGAGAAAACAAACACATCATCTTCCGATATGTTTTGAAAAAAAAGGTTTATTCGTGAATGTACCGTGATGAGAGTATGAAAAAACATTCTTCCTGGAAGTGTAGCCTCATTTGCTTGGTGGGAGGATGAGAAAACAAACACGTCATCTTCCGATATGTTTTGAAAAAAAGGTTTATTCGTGAATGTACCATGATGAGAGTATGAAAAAGCATTCTTCCTGGAAGTGTAGCCTCATTTGCTTGGTGAGAGGATGGAAAAACAAACACAACCATTTTCCGAAAAAGTTTTATTCGTGAATGTACCATGAGTAAAAACATTATTCCTGGAAGTGTAGCCTCGGAGAGGATGGAAAAACAGACACACCATTTTCCGATAGCTGCCCTGAAACATGATGCCTGTATAAGAGTGGTATAGCTGTAGGAGCGAGAGAGAGAGGGAGAACTCCAGCCCAAGGAAGGTACACTCCCCGGAGGGAAAGGGTGAGGGGGGCATTTCCGTTCTGAAACATGAACAGCCTTCCGAGCGAGAGGGAAGAGAGGGGGAGAACTCCGATAACCCGTCGAGGGAAAGGGGTGAGGGGACTTCCTGAACCAATCATACAACCCGTCCCCCGAGACCACCGTCTCCTCTGGATCATCAGGGGGGGGGGGGGGGGGAGGGGGGAATCCCTGGAACACGCGAGACTACGGCGCGGGAGGGGAGGGAAAGGGGGGAGGAGTGGGGGGATACACACACACACTTACACTTTCCCCCTACCTGTTCTCATACACGAGATTGTATTCTACTTGGGGGTGTTTTTCCTAAATGATTTTCTACTCTCCCTCCACGCAAATGCGGGTTCACTTCCTCTAATTCAACCTTCCCGATTCCTATTCCATTAAAGTAATTAGTACTTTAAGCGTATAACCCGAACGGGTAGTAAGACGCGGTGCTAAGTATTATTATTATTATTATTATTATTATTATTATTATTATCATCATATTAATTTTACTCATGGTGGTAATAATGAACTATTTTAAAAATAAATTTAACTGATTTATCCTCTCTATATGAATAAATAACATAACATATTAGTTATATTTAACAGTTTTTATTATTTGGTTCGATTTCCACACAAGTATAATACTTCAAATTAATAGAAAAACACGTTATTTTAACTAAAGTGTGAGATAAAGGGCAAACCGTATCTGCCCTTTAGTGCGCTATACGTAAATGCAACTTTCAAGTGCACTTGGCTTCCAAGGACCCTTGGACGATCTATTCAGACACGGGCTATAAGGTATTATTAGTAGCCTATTATTTTATAGGTATTGATGATCACACGATCAATGACATTTGTACTGTAGATTTGCTAAACAAGGGAAATGTCAAATATTGAAGTCCTTTATGACCCACACGAGCCTGTCAAAGTAACTCCTTGAGAGAATCTCTGCCTAGTTACGTCGTATCTGTGACCGAGTTCAGCCCAAGAATCACGATTCCTTACTGTCGCGTCACTTCGTAGTTCACTCCGAGAAGGTGAAATAGTTCAGTTTGTTCTGACGAAAAGAAATTCTTTAACTATCAGTTATCAGAGTTATCAAGCTGGTGTATTGATGTATCGATTACATCGATGTTTTCCTAAAAGCATCGAGATTTTGTGATAGGCCACATTTTTCTATGGACTTTTGAATAATATAAATATATAAATTGGTTTAAAATAAATGATAATTGATTTTATAACGTGCTTTGAAGAAAACAGGTCAAGGTCATTACGTTGAAGGTCAGTATAAAGGTCACTCGCACAGTATTTAGTTATTGTGAAGAGAGATGGTCGAACCCAAAATCGTCCTTTGGCCTTTTATTCCCACATGACATCACACAAACCGCAGCTAGCTACAAGGAGAACATTCTCCTCAGACGCTATGATGCAGAGAGCGTATAACCCGAACGGGTAGTAAGACGCGGTGCTATTATTATTATTATTATTATTATTATTATTATATATGATGCAGAGTGCAGACTAGATAAAACATGTTATAATTTGGTTTAACAGTTTTGAGTTTTTTTGTCGCTATGCTATACACTACTCAAATGTAACAAGTTGCAAAATAACATCGTTTTACAACTTTTTTTTTGTTACATGGTGTAGACTGACCTTAATATACATAGCCCAATTTATTTTTACGAAAAACCTTCTGAAAGGCGATTTTTTCCAATCAGAATTTCTATATTTTTATAGTGGATATGTTCTCCGAGGGAACTGCATACTTACTATTGGGGAACAGCGTTGCCATTCTCTGGTTTTCGTCTGGTCAAATTACCTTAAATATAAGACCAATTCTGCAACACTGGTTAGTTGAGGTTGCCAGTGCATAACTGAAAGCGAGAACATTTGGCAACAGTTAACCGAGAGAAAGCGAGGATAAAGCGTTCCTCCATTAAGACCTGCATTTACCTCAGAGGTGGTATTTAGTGTAGTAGGATCCTGGTAGGAAAAATAACCCATTCCAGATGGTTATCCCTTTTTTTTAAAAAAAAAATTATGGCTATAAATATACACTGGACATGGAACAAAAAAATCTTCATTCTAAAGTAATAATAATGATATTTAGCACCGCGTCTTACTACCCGTTCGGGTTATACGCTTTAAGTAATAATTACACTAATGGTTAGGAATTGGGAAGGTTGAATTAGATAAAGTGAACCCGCATTTGCGTGGCGGGATAGTGGAAAACCATTTAAGAAAAACCATCCTCAGTTCACCCGACCGAGATTCGAACCTTGATCTCCCCGTCCTCAGCAGTCGAGCTCAACACGACAAGCACGTTAGCCACTACGCCAGCGAAGCGGGTTTCATTCTAAAAGTTTTGTCATCTTTTTTTTTACCGTGCACTTTCTAAACACGCAAATTATATCGAAACACGACTTATGATATAACTTGATCAAGGACTTTACTTTTACTACTACAATACAATATAGATGTAATAACATCTAGAAAAATATGAATACTTGTATTATTATTTTTTACTATATTCGAATAAGATGTTTTCAATTTCATGCATGCGCCGTAGTTATTATTATTATTATTATTAGCACCGCGTCTTACTACCCGTTCGGGTTATACGCACTTACACTAATGTGTAATGGTAGGGTGAATGTGAGATGAAATGGAGGACTTACAGTTTAACGTGGAATCCGAACCACGGTGTAGGCCTGGCATTCCCCACATTCACAAGATGTCTTGTCAGAGGTGAAGGAAGGGTTTGGTAATCAAATAAATCTGTGCCGGGACCGAGGATTGAACCCCGGCCGCTAGCACAGAAGTCTGACACCTTACCCCTAGACCGCCAGGTTACCCCCCATAGTTATTGATCGTTCCATACAACATTAATGTTTTGTGGAATAACTTATCCTACACCTAGAATGATAACGTAGCTTACGTCTCTCTTCCCCACTTCTCTTTCCCCTCTCCTCGTCACAGCCTTTCTACTAACCTTGCTCTTCTCACACTGCGCTGGCTTCTACTCCTAGTTTCAACTGCAGCGATTTAATGCCTTTAAAATTAAGTACTGTCCAAAATAAGCCACGATATTAAAAATGCTTTTAAGATTTACAACTAACAATTCAAAAGACTCAATTTATCCAAAATATAAAAAAGGTGTTTTGCCGTGACCAGGATTCGAACCTGGGTTATTGCGGCCACAACGCAAGGTACTAACCACTATACGATCACGGCTAGCTGGACACCTGAGAAAACGTTTCTTCCAAACTATATATAATTAAATCAAGAGGCGAACATAGTGTTTAGAATATTATAATTTAAATGTTATAAGTCATTTATTTATTTATTTATAAGTAAATAAATGTTATAAGCCATTTATTTATTTATAAGTAAAGAATAACAGCTAGATATTTATCTACTAATAAGAATATAATATATAAAAAGAGTTTGACTACTACATAATCACTTTAATGGTTTTATATGACGACACTCTGGGTCGTTTTGCCGGCAAATCATTTTGATATTTATTTAAAAGCTTCAGAAAATATTAAAATAAATGGAGGAAGAAAGGAAACAATTTTGTACACATTAATTGGGGGAATGGTGGGGAGTCGAAAGTGGATTCACACTTATTTTTTAATTTTATTTATCTTTTTTGGTTATTTTTTTGGTCCGGTATTTTTGCACACTATTGACATTATTATTATTATTATTATTATTATTATTGCCTCGCGTAAAGAGCAGGGTTTATTTATATCATTCAAAATACAACCGGGCGCAAATTTTTTAAGTTTCACCTAAAGCTCAGAAACCCTTGCGCTTTGGGTTTTATAATTATATAAGCTACATGTGACTTTTTTACTTTTATGACAGTTTGAATATATAATTTTATCTTGGATAACTCAGTGGTAGAGCATTGGCGCTCTAGTTCAAGGGTGATTCTAATCCTATGCCCAATTGACAATATTATTTTTCCAAATTTACGGATATGATATCTGATGCGGCACACACAAGCACACACAAGCTTTTAGAAGCATCCAATAATCAAAATTGTCGGGATAAAACTATTCATAATAACTTGTAGTCATCTTATTTTTGTTATTATTATTATTATTATTATTATTATTATTATTATTATTATTATTATTATTATTAGCAGCACCACGTCTTACTACCCGTTCGGGTTGTACGCACTTACGCTAATGTGTAATGGTAGGGTGATTGTGAGATGAAATGAAGGACCTACAGTTTAACGTGGAATCCGAACCACGGTGGCGGCCTGGCATTCCACACATTCACAAGATGTCTTGTCAGAGGTGTAGGAAGGGTTTGGAAATTATTTTGGTATACACACAACTATCATAGGTGCCTACTAAATAGCTTATGAGAACATTCAATTTAAAATTGACTTGATAACATGTCACATTTAGTATCGACACCTTAGCTCGATCGTTAATACCTCTTCCTAGTAAATTATGTTTCCTGGGTTAGATTCCCAGCACCGGCATAAACGTTAGTCGACCTCTGTAGTCTTGGGGTAAAGTGCTTACCTCAGGACCCGGTGTTCGTGGGTTCAAACTCAGTCGAGGTTGAAGGATATTTCTTGAGCAATAGAAATCCGTAGCACAACTTCCTTCGGAGGTGAAGTAAAGCCGTTGATCCTATGTTGATTATGGCATGTAAAAATACCTTTCCCGGCAAAATTGGTAGGCTCTTTCGCTCTCGCTCATATAAATTCTCGGTTCAGAAAGTGCACGTTAAATACCTCAAATAAATTTTTCTAAACAAAAAACAAACATACACTTTGTTGGATTTGGGGCATCATTTTTAACAATGGCCTTAGGACTTGGTACTGTGTCTATTCTTAGAGTTAAGTTAGCTGGTAAGTCGTGTGCTGTGTTGGAGTGGATTGTTGGTGACCGGGAGGTTAGTGTTCAAACCCCGATTGGGCGTATTTAAGGTTAATCTTCCTAAATTGTTTACCACTCTCCATCCACACAAATGCGATCACATTTCCAGTAAAATTCTACCTTCCTCATCCTTATTTCATCAGCGTAATTAATGTATGTGCATAGCCCAAAAACCTGCTTTGGTGGTCGGATGGTCTAGGGCATCATCCTCAAAATAGACTGGAGAATCGATGACGGGGAGATCGAGGTTCGAATCCCAGTCGGGTGTATCGAGGGTGATTTTACTTTGTGTTTTTTTTTTCCACTCTCCTTCTACGCGAACATAAGTACATTTTCTTTTAGTTGGACCTTCTTTATTCCTATCATATTAGCGTAATTAGTACATACGCATGTAAACCGAACGCGTACTAAGACACTTAAAAAAGAATAATTAAGGGAGTCGGTGGCCAATTTAATCTTTGAATATACCTAGGAGAAAAACTTTGTGCAGGAAACATTATTTTTTTAAAGAATTTTGTAAACAATATTTATTCATTCTTATAAATACACATATTGTGAGGTTATTAACATTGATTTCACACAACTGCTACAAAAAAAAAAAAAAAAGGTCCTACTTGAAAACACCTGGTTCAGGGTTCAACGGCAGATACCTGTGTCTTGTGGCTGTTGGCAATACTTCTTTCTCCAATTTATGAATGTTTTGTATTCGAGTGGTACCCGAGGCTACCAACCCAGCGTTTCGACAACGTCCAATTTCCATACTTGAATGCACACATATTTTCTCTCCTGAATTCCTTCGCTATCATCAAAGAAAAAATCTTCCTTACAACGTAAACATGTTTGGTAAATACCTAAAGAAAGGAGCCGTGATTACGATGTTTTAAACACGTGATTGGTGACTTTGCAATCACGTGCAATTTCAACACACTTCAACCAGAGATTGGTTTAATTTTATAGCTTAACAACCACTTCTGCGTTTTTGAGCGAAACACTTCGACAGAATGTGATTTTATTTAATCATATAAAATTAAAAACATGGCTAAGATAAGTATATAGTAGCAAACTTTGATGACTTAATAAGAACGCACAACATAATTTATCAGCAAAATAAAAACCATATTAATTCGATTAAACGTAATGGAGATTTCGTCATAAACAAATTTTAGCTCTGTGTAATTATATATTCGTAATCACTGTTGATGTAATTATTTTAATCATCACATTAGTTCTCTTGAGCTGACATTTGATTAATTTTAAGTTTTCTTTATGAAAAAAAAATCTAATCCACAAAATTAATTTTAGGATGTCTTGGAAAATAATTTCTTCTTTATAATAAACGTAAACGCAAGATCATTAATTAATTTTTAGAGTTACCTTATACGCCTAAATAGAATGTATTACCGAAATGCTTTTTGATGAAAATTTCGCCGAGAAAAATAGATTTCTGGCTACATATTTTTATTTTATAAATGTTCAGCTTCAAGATTATTAATTACCTAGTTGTAAATCTTGGGAAAGGAGGGTAATTAGAAAGGAGATTTAGAAGGAAATTCACTCACATTGACATGCGGAAAATCACCCCTATCTCACCCGGCCGAGACTAGAACCTAGAACCTCGAACTTCTCCTTACGGGTAGTTCGGTATGCTTCGAGTTTGTCACATTAGACCGTGTGACCATCTTTGTGAATAATATTTTTTAATATCGTGTGGTTAGTGCTATTTGTAAAATGTAAAATAAGTTTTACAATAAAAGTTAGGCAAAGCAAACAACGTAAGTAAAACGGCTTCTTTTAAATATTTTTTTATAATATTTGTTTATACCTTTCATAAAGTATTACTACCCATTCTGGCTATATATATTTTGTAATTGCGTTGATGGTATAGATATGAGTCAGGTAGAATATATAAGAAATTGACCCATATTTATCCGGAAGGAGGGTGAATTTATATTTAGTAAAAAAAACTCACATTACATTGTCCGTAATTTGAACCCCGACCTCCCTGTCACCGGGAAACTAGAGCAGGCCCATCTTATATATTTTAATACACGTGTCCACTGATGTTGTTTTCTATCAAATAAATGAGCTATCTCTTACTTAACTTAAGCCAAGCTCTCTCCAGTGAACTCATACAATGTGATTTATGACGTTTAGCGGGAGATCATTTTCTGGAGATCTGAAAACATTTCTCATGACAGCTATGAATAGAGTTGAAAGTTCACAAAACACACTATTTTTTATACTCTCTTTATTTTTTCTTCATTACGCATCAAATAAATCAACATAGTAAGATTGAGAAAGAGAACATCACACCCATGAAACAATGAAGTTCTTAATCAAAGAATTACGCGGAGAAATCACTGTTTTCGTTTGATTTTTAAAAACAAGTTTCTCATATACTTTTAAAGCCTGCATACTTTAATTAATGTATTAAATGTTATGGTATCATATAATATCTAGATCATGCAAATAATGAGATAGTTTGTTCTTAAATGCTTATTTTTAAATCTATTATTGACAACGTTTTTAAAAATTAGTTATTTTATTAAAAATATAAAGTCATCAAAAAATACATTTGATATCTTGTTTTTTTTTAATGCAAATGTTTATTATAAGTGTTATTAACGACCTAATCAAAGGATTCCTGAGATTAAATACACCCTTATTATCGTGGATAAAGAAGGAGAAAAGCCACTTGCACCTGACTAAGATTTAATATTTTTTTTCCCCATCCTCTCCACAAATCATAGTGTCGAGACGCATTGCAGACGTCCATAAATCTCGTGTTATTAAATAAATAGTTTTTTATTTAAAACTATGACTCACGATTAAATGGAGGTGGAAGATAACAACATGTTCCAATATAATTAATAATAAAAAAAACTTATATATAAAGTTTTATAATTTCAAAAAAATCATGAAAATGTGACTTTAGCTCATTTTAAACGTTTCACGCGAAATGTTTCAGTTTTGAAATCAAAGTATGTGAATGGTAAAAAACATGTATCTAGCCTTTCGTTAATCAAATAGTCATATTTTATCTAGGTCACAACAGAACATCCTTAGGACCTCTTTGGTGGCCGCATGGTCTAAGGCGTCACTCTCGCAACAGACTATACTGCCGATGATGGGGAAATTGGGGTTTTAATCCCGGTCGGGTGTACTCAGGTTTTTTTTCCCCACATGGTTAGCCATTATCCCTTCACGCAAATGCTGGTACACTTCCTATAAATTCAACCTTACTCACTCTTAATCCAATAGAGTAATTAGTATATCGGCATATAACACGAATGGGTAGTAAGACGCGGGCTAAAAAATAAGAAAAAACATTCTTAAGAGGATTGAAGTTCGTTTTAGAAGTTTCGAAACCTGGGCAATAAAGTCCCAAAGCCCTGTTTGGATAAGCGAGAGATTAATTGATTGATTGATTGATTGATTGATTGCCAGTGGTCTATAGTAGGCTCTCACCAAGTCCCTCGTATAGTAATCACATACACTTGTTGGTTTTACATTGTGTTGTTAGAATGTGTTTTTATACTAATACTAATTTTTTAAGTAGGTTTCATGACAATCCGTCACCTTAATAACAAAATTATTAACTGTTTCCATTCTGTAACCGGGTCAGCTTAGTAAAATTACTTCATCTTCTTTCCTTCTAGCATTCTTCCTCCTATATTTGCTTCCATTCTTCTCCTCTCACTCGCACACCTACTGTTATCTGCTCCTCTCATCTCTTTCTTGGTCTCCTTTGTGATCTCTTTTACAAACGTCTTCATCTCCATCATTCTCTTAGATATTCTTTTCTTTTCCATCCTCAAGACCTAACCATACTATAATCAGCTATAATACGCGGTTAAAATAATTATGTTGTGAGCTGTAGTGTCGGTACATGATTTAATTAGTTTTCTTGAGTACCTTTTGAAATCATCAGAACACAAATTAGGACAATGAACAGACCCTAATTTTAAAACTTGCAAGGTACCATTCTCAGGGTATATATCTCCAAGTAAGCTTGTGAGTAATTCTTGAATAGCTGCCAAGAGCATATTAGCATAGGCTTGCCCGAATTGCGCCAAGAGCTTAAAAGTCCCCGAACCTCCCAGACCGGACCCGAATTGCGCCAATACCCCCCTTCCCATGACCGGACCCGAATTGCGCCAACTGTGAACATAAATAAATAATAATGGTATAGCAGGCGGTAAGAAGGACACAAGTCAAAAAATATTATTTAATTAACTATATTTAACTATATAAAACAAAATCAAACTTTATAACATCACAGTAAAATTTCAATTTTAAAAACATTGTCAATAATAGCTAAATGTAAGGTAAATTATAATATAATAATAAGAAAAATAAAATAAAAAACAAGACAGACAAAGGATTTTTGGAGTTGCACACACTTCACAAAGCTTAGCCTACTTAATCTATCTAGTAACATAATCGTTAAAAATAATTTCAAAATATTTTGAATTTTTGAAAACTACCCTTAAAAGTATTTGCCCCAAAAACCAAGTATACAATATTAATTGTTATCTGAAATACACCCAAGATGTATGTTTTAATCAAAATTATTAAAGCTATTTTTGAGAAATTTCAAATTCTTTTAAAATTAGTCGTTAGTAAACTGCCCATAATTCAATTTTTTTCTGAAGATCATTTATACAGTCCTATTAATCATTTTAAAAAACTTCGCAGATATACATTTTGAACAAAATTACTTAAGCCAAGGATTGGGAAGTTGGGGTTCGAACCCTGGTTGAGTGAACCAAAGGGGTTTTTTCCTAAATGTTTTTCCACTCTCCCTCCAGGAAAATTTGGATTTACTTTCTCTACATTCAATCTATCTCATCCCAAGACCACTATTATAATTAGCACATAAAAGTATAACTCAAACTGGTAATAAAACAAGTGCAAAAAAAAATCCACAGTGAAAAGTATACTAATCAAGTCAAAAATTATAACAGTATTTATGTAAAGTTGTAAAATAAATTTTTTTCGCTTACTCTGCTTGCACCAAATGAACAGCCTACTATCTTGGTTTGTGGAAATGTTGACACGATGCACTCATGGAGTGCTTGCTAGAAATCACTCACAATGTATAAAGGTTGAAGGTGAAGTTGTCTCTTCTTACACTCGTCCTTTAGGATTCTCATAGCGTCAATGTAGCTCTGCTTTTTCTTGTCAGAGGTATGTATGACCCTTTGAAAAGCCCGTGTACAGTAAAAAACTGAAGAAAATGTTTCGGTGCGTATTCAAAGGTTCCATCCATTAACACAATTTCATTCAGACACAAATACTCAAGATTTGAGTAAAAAGAAAATATCAACAAACAATAACAAAAAGTTTTCGTCTAGAGTAGTATTTAGTTCAGTTGAATCTAAGACAAATTGAATTTCGTCGGACGATCTAGGCAAATTAGGCAATGTTTTTAGCATAGTATTCCTTAAACATTTCATGTCCTTGCGGGTCAATGTTTTTATAGTTTTTTCTCTGTATATACCTCTTTGTGGATCAACTTCTATCGCCTCAGCTTCCCTGATGGATTTTCTGTTCAACTCTTGATCTAGTAGTGATTTGTGCAAAATAAATTTTAAAATAAACACTTTGGGCATGGTGATTTATTCCCAAAATATAAAAAGAGATTTGAAATGGTTCGCTGACCGAAATAATCCCCTTAAGGTTACTGGAACATGACACGACACTAAGTTTTGGTCTGTTAATTAAAAGAGTGATAATTTGACATAAGTGTATCCTAAAAGATCCCTTCAGACATGTTTGTCCTCGCTTTTGATTTGGTTCCCCCCAAAACAATAGTAGGTCGACTTTTAACACCCGTCAATTTTCACCACTCCTATCACATGGACGTGGACGTCAGTCGCATCGTGTCTGGTTTTCTGATGAAACAAAGTTGGTCTCTGAATCTCGGTCGAGTGGACTGAAATTGTTTTCCTAAATGGTTACCCAGTCTCTATTCTTACAAATGCGGATACAACTCATCTATATTCCACCTTAACCCAGACAGCCAGGCCTAATAGTAAGACGTGGAGCACGTGAAGTAAAAACAGCTATTCCACTATAAGCACAATTTAAAAAAACACCATAGGATCGAATCCTACTAGGGGACCTATTTCTGCACCAATGGGTAACTTTCAATATTTTTTCGAATACATTGTAATTTAAAATAAATTCAGAAAAATTGACTAGGCATACATTTTTGGAATATAAAAAGTACACATTAGTAGTATACATTTTGTATACATTCGAAGAATAAGAATAAAGGAAAATAGAATTTTCAAAGGAAATGATTGATCTCTGTAATATCTTATTATTCCGAACCGTGGATGATACATTTCATTGTAATTTAATAAACATTGTTATATTATGCTGATATGCGCTGACAGTTTGTTTTTTTAAACTTGTCCCAAATTCATTTTTAATGAAATCAAATATGAAGACACCCGCTCCTGTGGTCGAATGGTCTAAGTCATCAGTCACTGTCGTGTTAGACTGGGCTGCTGATGACAAGGAGATCCGGATTCAAATCTCGGTCGGGTCTACTGAGGGTGGTTTTTCTTTAACGGTTTCCCACTCTCCTTCCACGCGGGTAGATTACCTTTAAAATGCATGAACATTCCTCATCTCCGTCACATTAGAGTAATTATCATACATGCGTATTAACCTGAACAGGTGGTAAGACGCGGTAGTAAAAAAAAAATGAAAACGAAGCACATTTGCTGAAACGCGCTCTTAAGGTCTTTTCTAAAGACAGCATGTGTATTTCGACGAACCCGTTTTATCAAATGGCTGGAGGCATTTTTTTTTGTTGGTTTTAAAAGTCATTATCATGTCAGCATTACTTGGTGCGTGTGGTATAAGATGTTTACATTAATGCAATCACTCGACAATGTTACAGTGTACCTTGGTAACTGTGATAAGGGGGGGGGGGGAGCAGTTGGAATTAGTTTGATGCTCGAGATTAAGATCTGACCAGCTATTTACGAGCTCAAAGATAAGGTAAATACCTTTAAAAAAATAACATCAGTCTGCTGTTAGCCATTTAAATTCATCACTATGAACGCCCTTGGTTCGCGCTAGAGATGTTCGCTAAGATAAACACTTGAATGATTTTTTTTTTTGTTGGAGTATTTAACCTAAGGATGCATTTTTTTTATTGGGGTATTTAACTTGAACTTTTTAAACTCACAGGCTATGTCGTCACACGACTTACTGACGTATGGTAGTTAACATTGCACTACACGCCCAACTCTAAAGCTTATATGTTTGCTAATCGGTCAACAGGACGAAACTGGACAAAAAAGAGTTAATATCTAGAAACAGGGGCGGAAACTTTTTTTTCTGGCCCGCGAGTGACTTTCACATTTATCAAAAGTACCGCGATCACCCTTCGTTTTTCCATCTTACTTTTAATTATGACCCGCCTCGGTGGCGTAGTTGGCTAACGCGCTTGTCGTGTTGAGCTCGACTGCTGAGGACGGGGAGATCGAGGTTCGAATCTCGGTCGGGTGAACTGGGGGTGGTTTTTCCTCAATGGTTTTCCACTCTCCCTCCACGCAAATGCGGGTTCACTTCCTCTAATTCAACCTTCCCAATTCCTGATCCATTAGCGTAATTAGTACTTAAAGCGTATAACTCGAACGTGTAGTAAGATATGGTGCTAAATATTTTTTTAAATTATTTTTTATATATTTTGTATTTATTGCTTAAATTCAATATTTCCTCCAACTCTTTTGTCCCTGCTTTTATATAAAATAAATAACATATACACTCCGTTCACCCTGAAAGGTAGTATAGTCTTACCTTCAGGGGTTACACTATGGTCCTATATTATAAGATGTACAATAGTAGAATAATGCAAGGTAAGCTTGCCCTTCCTTGATGATGTCGTTTTCTTTTAAGTGATAGACTGATAATTGCTGCGAGATCGACGTGCTGCCGACCCCTGTCTCATGCCATTAACACACGGGCAATGTTTTCAGACAATATTCAATATTTAATCAAGTATGAGTTAATAATTACTGTGTGTACAACCAACTAACATAACTATTATTCGCAAAACAAATATATATATATAATATATATAATAAAAACTTGTGTGTAGTTTAGTAGTAGCATGGGTCTTAGTTGTTAAAGATGCTCAAAGTATAATCCGATCTAGATTGAAAGGAATTTTTTTGACAGTTATGAAAGTTTTGACAGCTATGTTGACCTCATTGGAATTGGATTAAAGTTCTCGCCTTAGGAACCGATGTTCATGGATTCATACCTGCCTGAGGTTGATACAAATCTGTAGCACAACTTCCTTCGGAGGGGAAGAAAAGCCGTCAGTCCCATGTTGATTGTGGTATGTAAAAGGAATCTGTAAGGAGTGTGAAAATACCTTTCCCGGCAAAATTGGTAGGCCGTTTCGCGCTCGCTAATAGGTAGGGTCTATTCAATGTGGAAGGCAATGGGGAATCGCTACACTTCTTGAACTCCTCAAGTATGCTACATGGGCTTTCTACAGATGGTGCGGGCAGCGATAACCAGCCCAAGGGTTGAGCCTATGACCAGCTCTGGAGGGATAGAAATCGCATCAAATCAACCTTTGGCTTGTTAACTTATGGTGGGGATATAGGGAACGCTAGAAAAGGCCAATGTTTTTTGCATTTTTATAGCAAACAATTTTTTGGGCAAAATAAATAAAATATTAATCCAGCCTCCAGTAGAAACATAAAGTTTAATTTTCTTGATATAGTGATATCAACAGTTGTTGAATATCTGTCATGAGTATAGCGGCATTAGACGAGAAACTTTTTTTAATGAAAAGGAAATGTTGTCATTAAATTTCAGGACACCTTTGACAGATATTCAAGAACTGTTGAGGTCACCGTGTGAAGAAAATTAAACTCTATAAGTTTCTACTGGAGCAATATTTGATTTATTTTTACAAAAAATATGTTTTTCTATAAAAAAAACACACTTATCTTTCGTCGCCTTCCCTACATCCCCACCTTAAAAAGAAGATAAAATATATCAAAACAATGTTCATATATTTATACAAGTCATGGAATCTCCAACCCCCATTTTTTATAGATATTATCATAACTTACCTGTTTATTTATAATACTAGACGTGGTGCTAAAATAATAATGAAGTTAAATGCTATCATTGTTATCAGAAAAAAGTTTTGTATTTTCTAAAAATCTTCCTACCATAATCCTTTTTATGAACACGCATGCGCAGAAGATATAAACAGTGATTCCCTCTTCTTTTAAAGAAAAGTAAAATAAAATCTTTGTTTGGAAAATATGCATTAAACTTGTCATTCTTTGGAAGGGATTTTTCTAGCAACGCGTCTTACTAACCGTTTGGGCTGTACACTTTATATACTAACTACGCTAATGGTTTTAAGGATTAGGAAGGTTATTTTGGAAGAAGTGTACAAGCATTTCTGTGGAGGGAGAGCGTAAAACTATTTTGAAAAACCACCCTCAGTACACCCGACCGAGATTTGAACCTTGATCTCCTCATCATCGGCAGTCTACTATGAGATTAGCGCCTTAGACCATGTGGTCACCGAAATGGGTGATTTATTTTTGTTGGTAACATTATCTATCCACAAAACAAGGATGATTAAAATGACCTTGTGGTAGTAGCTACAGCAACTTTGTCTTTTATATTCGTGATAGTTGTGATCATTATTTGAGGACATTTTAGCCACTGAATTAATTATGGGTGACCTGGTGGTCTAGGGGTAAGGTGTCGGACTTCTGTGCTGGGGTCCGGGGTTCAATCCTCGGTCCCGGCACAGATTTATCTGATGACCAAACCCTTCCTTCATCTCTGACAAGACATCTTGTGAATGTGGGGAATACCAGGCCTCTACCGTGGTTCGGATTCCACGTTAAACTGTAGGTCCTCCACTTTATCTCACAATCACCCTACCATTACACATTATCGTATAACCCGAACGGTTAGTAAGACGCGGTGCTAATAATAATAATAATAATAATAATAATAATAGTAATAATAAATTATGAAAACATTGCTAGTGTGTTCGGGGCATTAGTCATTGCTATCTGGAACCGAACATATGTGCTTTTAGACTTGTGGCTTTTTTTTAACAGTTAAAATAAATAATAAACTTCGGAAAGGGTGGAATAGGTGTTTTCTTTTATTTGCTTGATGAACGATTAGCAAACTTTTTTTTTCAGAGTGAGATGGAATGCACGACTATTATTTTCATAGCTTAATGGGGTGTTCTTGTCTGTCCATCTATTGAGACAAGTCACGAACACACTTGGTACACATATAGGCCCCACGGGGACACCACCTATTTATATCTATCTTCATCCAAGGCTTAGATTTTCGGCGCAAAGGGGGGTCCAAACTAACATAAACAAAAAACATTTCAATTAGGTTAGTACTTATAAATAAAGTAAGAAAACGCAGGGTGAAGATCTACACTCACCTTCACTTAGAGCACTTCACTCAGAGTTGATAAAAAAAAAATCTTTTTTAAAACTATTTAAATCAGGGATCGGCAAAAGATCGATCTCGTAGCAATTTTCAGTCGATTGCCTAAGATAATTATATCTTCACGAAAAGGAAAGCTTACCTTGCATTATTCCACCATGGTACAGATTATAATATAGGGCCATAGTCTAATACGTCAAGGGAAGACTGCTACCTTGTTTGGTTCCACTATGGTACAGCTTGTAAGGCACGGTCATAGTGTAATCAGTCAAGGTAAGACTGCTTGCTAACTTTCTGGGTAGACGGAATGTACGAACATTTTATTTATTCGTGTGTTTACTATAAAGGCAGGGACATAAGTATTGGAAGAAATATTGAATTTAAGGAATAAATACAAGATGTATAGAAAATAAATTAAAACTAAAGTGGAAAAACGAAGGGTGATCGCGGGACCTTGATAATGAAAACGTGGCCCATAAAGGTTGCCGACGCCTGAAATAGACCAATATTAAAGGAGGGGTTACAGAGGGAAGTGAGTTAAAGAAAGTATTTTTGCAGTCTTAATAGCAAAAACTTTGTTCCTCAAAATAAATTAAATATTATTAAAATCGTAAAGTTTTGATTTTAAAATTCGGAATGTTGGAATGGTATGGTCAAATATTTTCGGCTTACCAATCAGGAATAAGTATTTTGGTGTGTTGTTGTCACCTATCATTTCATATAATCATAATGTGTGAAAATGAAACAGGTTTGTACAAATGACATGATTGCTGTTGAGACACTAGACATTTAAATCCTAAAATAAAAAAGAGTTGGTTTTGGTTC
>JBCFYV010001705.1:0-42418 GCA_039000515.1 Timema cristinae
CAGGGAAAAAAGTCATTTAAAGAAAAAACTCGGGCCGGGTCCCTTTTTTTTTAGAAACAGAAATATCACAAACCTGTTTTTTCTGGATATCCCGATTTATGTGGTACCCTACACTAATAAATTTTTTTTTAGGGTTTTAGGAAGATTTTATATTTAGAGAATTTGCAAACCGCACTTTGCGTAGAGGAATATTGGAAAAATCATTTTAGGAAAAAAACCCACCCTCAGAAAATTCAAACCTGACAGAAAATTTCGAGCCTTGATTTTCCCCATAACACCCACAGTTTTACTCTACTGCGAGAGTAGCGGCTTGGAACCCATACGGCAAAAAAAAAAAAAATGAGTTGATAATAATTAAAATTTAAAAGCTAATGAATTTGCCCCAATTTTGTTTTACCAATGCAACACTTTTTACTACCATACGTAAATATATTTATTTTATTTTATTTATTTATAAAATACTCTAAAAAAATTTTCAGCTGATGGGTGGTCTACAATTTGAGAGTTGGGGGTTTTTTTCCAATTTAATTACACCCTCAAAACACCCCCAATCTTTATTTACCCCCTACAAGTACATTACAACATATAGCCTGAACCAAAGTAGTAAAGACCGTTAGTGCCTAAAAAAAAATCTATAAAAATTAAATTTAATAAAATGGTACGTTTTTTACTCCGCACGGACTATCTCATTTCATTGTTTTAAAAAGGGGGAAGATATTTACTCAAAGCCTCGAAATAATAAATTAACGATATAAATAATCCCACTAGCAAACCCCAAAAAAAAAATTTACAATATACTTACATTAAACATAAATTTTTTAACACTCTCATTTTTTTTTAAAATTTTGTTTTAATCCTTAATTTTTTTTAAAGATTTTAAAGTCCTATTAAAGTCGTATTTAAAAAATTTAAGGCTTCAATTTTTAAAAAAAATTTTTTTTTCGATATTTAATTTAAAGGGTTCCCCACCCCCCACATTTCCTTATGGTTTTATCCCATTGCTAAATTAAAAATTCGCCATTTTTATAAAAATTTGACCAATAAAAAAGTTGAATATTGACTATTGAAGTCTAAAACGATAGAAAAAAAGATCATTGCTGGTACAAAAATTTCCCCTGAAAAGGCCCTAAAGGGAAAAATAACTTCAATTTTTTTTGAGAGATTTACTTAAAATTTAAAAATTAACTCTTATGGTATTACGGGAAATATTGCCAAAAAAATTTTAAATAGAAAACTCTTTAAAAAACAAAAGTTTCACAAAAAATTGTATTAAAAAATATTTGCCAATATCCTCAGAAAACAATTGGTTTTTTATAAAAAAAAATTCAAAATACAAAGTTTTTTTTTTTTATTTTTTTTAGTTACTTCACAATTTTGCAAGATAAGTTTCTTTAGTTATCTCAAAAAAAAATTATTTGGGGAAAAGATAACGGAAAATTTCACTTCTGTAGGGTTTACCCAAAAAGAAAATTTTTTCATGGGAAAAAAATAAAAAATATCCATTTTTTTTATTTTTTAAATTAATCAACACCTAGTTTTACGAATTTTTATACAAAATCCGTTAGAAGCCCGGATTTTTTGAGAAAATTTTTTTTTTTTTTTTTTTTTCCCTTTTCGTCATTTTTTTTTTTTTAAATTTCCTTTTATTTTTGGGGGTTAAACAGAGAGAAAGAACGGCCATTGCTAAAAATAACCCTTTTTTTAGGGTTCGGGGAGGAGGGGAGATCATAAAACAGTCAACACCCTCAAACCAAATCTTTCAAGGTTAGATTTTTTTTTTTACAGTTTGGGAATTTTTTTTATCTTTATTGGTTCTAAAAGTTAAACAAATATAATAATAATATATTTTGGGGAATAGCTTTGAAAGAAATCGGTTTTATAAAAATATGTTTCAAAATAAAAAAACTTTTTATTATAAAAAAACTTAACAATTATTTTTCCAAAAGATAAGCCCAATTTTCAAATCTCAAATAGTTTTTTATGTTTATATGATAAAAATTTAAAATTTGAATTTTACGCATCAGACTGGAAAAAACCCTTAATGTCATTTTGGAAAGAAAAGAAAACTGAGAGTTGAAAATTTTGTTTGTATATAAAAGATCAATGCTTAGAAAAATTAGATTTTAAATCAAAAAATAATAGAAAACCGAATTTTTTTTTATAAAAGATTATTTTTTTCCTCTTTTTCGCCCCTCCAATAAAACCTAAAAAACACTTAATTTTAGGGCCCCAAAAATATTCCAATTCCCACAAAACCCCTCTGGGTAACCCTAGAAAAAAAACCCCACCCTACCAAGCTTTTAACCTGATCGGTAAAAAATATTTTTAGGCTCTACTCCGAGGTAACAGAAAAGGGAAAGGAAATCCAAAATCCAACTTTTTTTCTGATTAAGGGGGGGGTCATGAAACGTCAAACATTCCCTCAAAAAAAATTGAGTTCAAAATTTTTTTTTGACGATTCACAATACTTTTTCTCTACTTGTAAGAATAACTAGAAAGTAAAAAAATTGTTTTTCCCTTCTCCCCTTGGTCTTAAAGACTTGTGGGTATTGTACAAATAAAAAAAATACCCGAATAAAAATGTCCCCTTTAAAATAACCAGAAATTTAAAAAGGACCGAATAACCCCAAAAAAAAAAGCAAAAAGTTTCACGAGCCAAGAGAGTTAAGGCGCAAAGTTATTAACTATTTTGTCTCTCTCTCAAATGTGTCCAAAAAAATGTTTCAAAGACTTCCAAAAAGAAAGGGTAAGTAGGAAAATCCTGAGTGGTGACAGTATCCCCTTAGATTCAGGAAATCACCCAGGTGCAAAATATAACCCAAAAAAGGGCCCAGGGGGGGCTTAAGAAATAAATTTTTTGTGTCAAATTATCCAACACTTTGAAAGTTGTCAAAATAAAGGCTAATGATCTTTGAATTATGCAAAACATAAAAAAAAAAAAAATTACAAAAAAAATACATAAAAAAAAATTAAAATTTTTGTGTGTTTTGGTGGGTTTTAAATAAAAATAACCCAAAGGGAGAGAAAACAAATAAAAAATAAAAGTTTTTAAAAAGAGAATATATATTTAGAAATTGGCAGGAGGGAAAAAGGAAAAAAGACCAAAAAGCCCAAATGTTTACATTTTCTTTAAATTTCTTTTCCCCTCCCTTTTCCCCCCTTGCTAGATTTTCTCCTTTGAAAGAAAAAAACTAAACCCCACCCGCCCCCCCACAGAGAGCTTTGCTTTGTTAGCCAGGGGGGGGGGGGGCTGGGGGGGAGTGGGGAGGGGGTGGGGCCCAACCTTCAAAAACCTTTCTGGGTTAAATTTAAAAAGAACTGCTACCTGTAAAAATTTTTCGAAAAGTTTTTTTTTTTTTTAAAAAAAAAACCACTCTGGGGGAAAAAAACAAAAAAGCCAGTTTTCATCCTAGACAATAAATTAATAGGCGGGTTTTTTTGGGGTAATGCTGCTCCCCCCCCCCCTAATTTTCCCCCACCCTCAACCCCCACAAACAATAGAAATAAACATATGGTTTTTTAAACCCCTTACCTTGCCCGGTTGGAAAATATCCCAATAGAAAACTAAAAAAAAAAAAACAGGAAAAAAAATGGGTTACAAAGTAAAATAGAAATGTGGGTCTATTTTGTCTTACACGTTGATTATTAAAAAAGTTCCTACATCACATTTTGGGGGGTAGTTTCATTGACAGAAACATGTGAAAACAAAACCACTATTTATTTTTTATTAATTTATCTTAAAAAATAGTATTGACTAGAGGCCACTTACAAACTCTCCTAGTCAACGGAAAATACGGAGGAGTAATTTAGTAAAAGACGGAAAATTTGTCTAGCCCTAGAATAAATAAAAAAAAAAATATGGACTAAGGTGAATTAAAACATTCTAGCCTAAAAAAAACTATGGAGGGTTAAAAAGGGGCTAACAGCTGACTAAAAAACTGTCTTTAACCTAGAAATAAAAACTGAAGAAAAAATAGGGAACCCCCAGTAAAAATTAAAACATTCTAATCTAAGAAAAACGATTTATAAAAGTGGGGGCTATATATCACTAAAAAACTGTTCTAGGGCTAATAATAATAAAATATGATAAAAAATAATTGGCATGGGGTAGGCCCCAAAATTCCCTTGTAAACTCAAGGGTTTTGAGGGGAAGAATTACTAGTACAGATCTACCGTTTGCCCCAAGGGGAACGCCCAAATGTACCACTCCTACCATTTTTTTTCCGTAGAAGAGACTCTTTTCCCCTATCCCGATGAGGTGATAGGATGAAAAATAGTGAATATGAAAGGGGAAACCAAATGAAAAATCCCCAACCCTAGCTCAAGCCCTAAAAAAACAACCCTAAAAGGCAGTGGGGGGAAATTTGTAAACCCTTTTTTCCAGGATAAATACTCCAACAAGCCGGGAATTGGAGGCCCCGGGGAATTTTTTAGGGTTAGAAAACCAGAAAGGGTTTGATCCACTAATACCCCCGAGACTAAAAAGAAAAACAAAATATATGACAATTTTTTTTTGGAACTGGGAAAAACCTCATATTCTTGGAAAGCTGATGATAAATGTCAATTAATTAGTATAAAAGGGTAGAGATCCCACGTTCAAATTAAAGAACCACCCCTGAATTAAAACTCAAAATCTATTTTAAAGTTTCATTTAAACCAGTGAAAAATAGTGAGAATTTTTTGTTTTGTTTTTTTTGAAAATAATTAGGAAAAGGTAAAAAGGAAAAGATTTTCAAACCAATCGTTTTTAACATACATTTGTAATTAAATAAAACAACTTTACCTTTAAACCCAAACTAAGTTTTTAAATTTAAAAAAAAATTTGTTTTGATTGTCCATTTCATCATCTGTTGCACTCTGAAAAACCCCTTATTAACCATGTGGGTCAAACCGAAGCAGGGTTACTAAAAAATTATTAATGTCATTTTTATAGTTAGTTGGTTTATATTAAATTAAAAGTTAAAGCTGTAGTCCATGATTTTGAACTAACGAGGGAACGTGAAAATTAAATTTAGTAAACTTTTTATAGCTAATCAGATAATGTCCCCAAATTTCCCCTAATAAATTTGGGGTATAAGTGGCCCCCCCTCTTAAAACGGGATTTTTTTTCAAATTTCCCAAGTTCCTTAATCTCATTTCTGGATTATAAAATTGTTTATATGAAAAATTATAAAAAAGTGTCCCCAAATAGAAGTAAATTTGGGAAAAAGTTTTTTTAAAAATACAAAACCAATACAAATAAAACAGTTCAATAGTAAAATCGCGAAAAGAAAAATATATTGGGAAACGAGTTAAAAGTAATTGACTGGCCAAATCTATTGGGGGAAGAGAATCAATTTTGGGAAGACCTAGAAAGCAGTAGGGAGGATTTAAAAATTAGAAATGGATTTTGGAAGATATAGGGTAATGAAAATAGAGTGGGGTAAAACTAGCCTTCCCAAGATGGGAAATATGGTGGTTAAAAGAGGGTTTTGGGGTCGAGAGAAAACTACTAAAAGATAGGGATAGGATGTAATGAAGTGGAAAATGGAGAATAAACTAGTTCCAAAAAATAGGGGATAGGGTTGCAATGAGGGGGGGCTGAATGAAAAAACCCCAGTTTTAAAGATAGGGATAAGGTTTAAATGAGGTAGGCTGGGTAAGAATTGAAATAAGGAATATGGGTAAATATGAGAGGGGGGGACTGGATTAAAAACTAGCTTATTAAAAAGGGGAGAGGTTGCCTAACTTTTTTAAAATATGCCAATGCAACGTTTGAGGCCTATAATTGCTATAGAGTAAAAAAAACTTGGATTACAAAAGAGTGGGCCAATAAAAAGGCCAATACGAAAATTTTGTTTTTTTTCCCTCTGTTCGAGTTTTTTTTTACCCCATTTCTGTTTATGAATTCTTTTCTACTCAAATAAAAAACTTCCTGATTTTTTGGACACCAGGGCCATGGCTGGAATCTTTTTTAAAAAATCACAAAGTTGGCAATTTAGGTTTTAGGGATTTTAGATAATTTGGTTTTTTCCCCTGGTAAAAATTCATTTTTTTTGTTTTTAAGTCCCCGCGTGTTTGATAAATATAACCGGCAAAGTTTTTTTTAGTTGTAAAAGCAAAAAAAAACTATTAGTATAAAGTAAAAACTTCTTGTTAACCAAACTTAATCGCCCTCAAAGAATAAAATTAAGGGCTTAGGCCCCATATGCAAGGACGATTGCCCGGAGCTCAAACCAAGTACAGCAAGAGTTATGAGCCCCCCGTGCAGTAAAGATTTTTTATGACGCAAAAAAAGCTTGAAGTCTCCGCCCAAAGTCTGGTCCCCGGGCCTTGGGTTCAAGGCTTATACTCGCCCGTTTACTCAGAGGGAATATTTTCCACAACATGGCGCTGCGCGCATGGGCCGATCGAGACACCCTGTTTTCACGACAGGCCACATGCTCTAACTAGTGCTCAGCCTGTAAATCTGGCCGTGCCTCAGCATCGTCCTTTGCCCTTACAGCCTTAAAAAATAGCTAATATAGTTTTTTTTTTAAATTAATGTAAAAAAAAGGTAACTTCCCTATGTTTTTTCTGATTTTAAATTTTATACAAAAAAAACACGATGTAAAATAAAACGGGTTTGATATATAAAAAATTTGTTTTATTTAACGTACTGAATAATTAATAATGTACAAAATTTTTAGAAACAAATTGCAAATCAAAAAGAAATAAGATATTAATATTTTCAATGTCCCCCTTTATAAAAAACGATATTCAAAATAATAGTTGCTTATGTGCCTTCTAAATTTTGAAAATCATTTTTAAAAAAAATATTAAATTAATAATTCTCATTTTAATTATTATTTATTAATATTATTTTAGCACCAACGTTCTTCTACTTCGTTCAAGGTTATATGCAAACTAGTAATTAAAAAGCTAATGGGCAGGGGAATTGTAAATGGGTTGGGGAAAAAATTTTTAGGGAAAGTGAAACCCACATTTGCGCGAAGGGATATTGGGGAAAAAACCATTAAGGAAAAACTACCTCCCAAGTTTCACTATAGCGAGTTTATAACCTTGATTTAAACCCCATCTTTTTTGGGCCAGCTAACTAAACACGAAAAATAAAAAACGCATTACTAACTACGGGCCACAAAGCGGGTAATCTAATTTGATGAAGTGGGATTAATTATAAGTTGAATCTTCAGAGCCGATTATTCAGGAAATTAAAATCATAAAACTACGCCTCGAAAACCAAAAAAAAGTAAAACAAGCATAGTTTTTTTTTTTCCTTTTAAATCTTTAATTAACAAAAAGCGAATTTTGGAATCAGTTAAAAAAATTTTTATCTTTTTTTAAAAGTCTTTTTTCTCAATTTTATTTATTGTATTTTTTTTAAAAAAAAATTGTAGAAATTTGTTTCACTTGTTTTAAAATTCACTACCTTCCATTTTAAAATACCACATAAAACTGTTAAATAACCATGTGACAGCTGGTTTGATTCTTTAAAAATTAAAACCTTCATTTAAATTTACATTCCATCCCAGGGTGAAGACAGGGAATAGTTGCCAATTGGAGAATCGTTTTCACAAAAATAAACGCTATAAATTTGAAACTACTGGGATTTTACTCTTTTTAATTTTTTTTTTAGGCATTTAAAATCACACAAAATTAAAAAAAAACAACAAAACAAGCAAAAGTTATTTTTTTTTTTTGTAATTTTTAAAATCTATGAAAATTTCACACTTTCGATTAATAATTTCCACATTTTTAAACATTTGGGTTTCCAGTATGGGTTTTGGATTTTTTTATCAACTATTTTAGTGTTTTAAAAAAAAAACAATTTAAAATTTTGGTTTTTTTTTTTAACTAAAAGGGGTAAACAAAATTATCTTAAATAATTTGTTTAAAATTGGGGTTGAATTATCCATCAAGATTTTTCCCAAAAATATTTATTTACTTTGCTTTATGGAAAATTTGGAAACTAGTAAATTTTCATTGCCAACCAAAAATCACACAATAGTTACGCAACCCTATCTCAATCTTAGGCAAGTTCTATCTAAATCCAGGCCTCACTACACCTTATTTTCTTTCAGGTTTCCCTTTTTAAAAGAGCCTAGTCTTCCCCAAATAGTTTTTTTCCCCCCATTGAATTTTTCCAGTTCAAATTACCTTGGATCAAGGTTTTCTAGAAAAAACCCCCACTCACCACTGCAAATTACTTTCCCACCGTAAATTATGAAGACTTTTAATTATGCTAAACAAAAATGTTCCCTTGTGAAGAGTAATAATTTGTTTGCCAAAAACTTTATATAATTTAAATAAACCTTCCTCCACTCCCCTGTTTAACCTCAATCCCTTTTTTGGACCAAAAATTATATTCCCTAAGCCCCCTGGTTTTTTCAAAACACCCTTTAATTTTTGTTCCGTCATGTCCCCCCAAAAAATTTTTTTAGAGCAAGTTAGTGTCCCAAATTAAATTTTTTGACTTAAAAAAAAGTTTATTTAAAATTTAATTAATTAACCATTTCAAACGTTTTGAAAACATAAAAAAAAAAATATTTTTAACTATCCGTCCCAAGGAAAAAAAAAAAAAAAACACCTATAAAAAATTTTGTTTTTTTGTGGGGAGTTTGGGGTCAAAATTTTTTTTCCCCCAAAAATTTTAAGAAAAATTCCCCCAAAGCCCCCTCTTTTCCCCCCCTTTAGAAAAACAGGGTTAAAAAAAAAAAAAACTTATTTTAAATTTTTTTTTATAAGTGAGGGAAATTTTTCCTTTTAAAAAAACCATCTGTTTGGTTTTTTTTCCCGTTTTAAAAATTTTTTTCAAAAAAAAATGGGTTTTTTTTTGGGTTTAAAAAAAATTCCCCCTTAAAGGCCCCCCCTAAAAAAGTTTTTTTTAAAAAGTTTTCCACGGAGGGGAAAAAAGGGGGGTAAAAGGTTTTTAAAAAAAAAAACATAAAACCCTAAATTTTTTTTTTGTTTTTTTACAATGTTTTTTTTTTTTTTTAGAGACATTATTTTTTCACTGCTTTTTTTTTTTCAGGGGAAAATTAAAGTTGGGGGTTTTTTAAAAAAGAAACCCGAAACCCCCACATTTTTCACAAAAAATTTTAAAAAGCCCAATTTTCAGGGTTTAGCATAAAAAATTGTATTAAAAAAACCCCCTTTTTTATACACAGGCTTTTACAGTTTTTTTTGAATTTTAAAAATTTTTGGGGATGGTAAAACATTAGGTTTTTTTTTTGGGCCACCCAAAATAATTAAAAAAAAAACATTTTCCCCCCCTTCAGAGAGGTTTTAAACTTCTTTAGCAAAATTTTTATTATCCTTTGGGGGGGGCTCGGTAAATTTTTGTTTTTTTTTTTTTCCCAAGGGTTTTTCCACCCTTTCCACAATTTAAAAAAGGGGGTCACAGGGGAAAAAAAATAAATGGAATTTTTGCTTTTCAACTTTTTCGTGGTTTTTTTCTTTTACACCCCCAAACTTTTTTTTTGAGCATAACTTTGAATAACTTCTACAGATACTGGGTTTTTTTTTTAAGAGTTTTTTTCCGGCCCCCTCCCCCGAAAAACTAAAAATTTACGGCGAAAAACGGAAAAAGCAGCTTAAAACGGGAAAATTTTTAAAAAAAACTTTTTGGGGAATTTAATTTTTAAAAAGTCTTTATTAAAAAAAAAAAATAAATTTCCTTCCCCCACGTTAAAAAAGGCAAAACAGTGAAGGGGGAAAAAAAGAAAATTTTTTTTCCCCTTTTTAAAAATTTTTTTAAAACTTTAAAAAAAAGGAAAAAAAATTTTAAAGAACCCTAAAAAAAATTATTAATTATATGTAAAGAACTTTTTTACTTGAAGAAGATGAAAAAAATTTTTCCCAAAAAAAAATTTTAAAACATAAAATTAAAGAGCAATGAAAAAATTAAGTTTTTTTCCCCCCCCTACGTTTAATTATTAAAGATTATTTTACCCCGGTTTTTTTTTTACCCAACCGGGGGTAGGGAAAAAATGTTCCCCGGGGGAAAGGGTTAAATTTTAAAAATTTAAGCCCCCCAGTAAAAATTTTTCCCCTGAAAGGGGAAAAAGATTAGAAACCCTTAAGGGGAAAAATAAACCCCCAAAAATAAATTGAGGAATCCAAGTTTCAATTTCCCCATCCACAAGAAAAAAAAAACACAATCGGGGAATGTAAAAAAATTTTTTAAACTGGTAAAAAAGTAAACCTATAAAAATCAAAGGGGTTTTATAAAAAATTTTTTGTTTTAGTGAGCAATGTCCCCCTGGGGTTTTTTATAATCCAAAAAAAGCAATTTAACTTTTCAACCTTTTTTGAAAAAAAAAAATTTATGTTTTTATTTTTTTCCCAAAAAAAAAACAAAAAATTCTTATATAAAACCCAAACAAGCAAACCCCCGTTTTTCCCCCAAAATTTGTGTTTTTATATAAATTAGGGGAATTTTTCCCAATAGGTATTAAGGGGGTAAAAAAAAATTTACATCTTTTCCCCCCGAAAAGGTCCCCTAAATCGAGCCCCGGGCCCCCCGGGTGCCTGGTGACTAGGAAAAGTCCCCCTATTTCCCCCTAATTAAAAGGTTGTCAAAATTTATGGGTTTTGACAGTTCTTAAAAAAGGGGAGGTAAAAACCCCCAATTAACAAATAAAAAGGCCCCCTTTTAATTAAAAAATTTTAAGGGGCTTTTCCCCTAAAAAAGCTCCCAAACATTTTTTAAAAAACGGTACAAAGGATTTTTCCACGTTAAATTTTTTTAAAAAAAAAATTTTTTTTTTTTTATTTTAAAAAATATTTGGCTCTCAAAAAAAAAATGGGGGGGGGGGGGGGAGGGGGAAATTAAAAAATACCCCCCAATCGGATTTTTAAAATTTTCCTTAAAAAATTTCAAAGGGGGTCCCCCCAAAATTTTTTTTAAAAAAAAAAAGGGGGAAAATCCCCGCTAATTTTTCCAAAAATAATGTTTTTTTCCCCGGGGGCCCTTTTTTTGACCCCGGGGGGATTGGGGGGTTGAAAATTTTCCCGTTGGGTTTCTAATTTAGGGGTTTTTTTTTTTTTCTTAAAATTGTTTTTTTCCCTTCCCCCCCAACACGAAAAATTTTTTAAAATTTAAAAATTCCCCCTGAAAATTTTTTCTTTATTTTGCTTTAAAAAAAAATTTTTTTTGTTAAAAAAATTTGTATGCGGAAAAAAAAAAAAAAGGAAGTGGGGGGCGCAAAAAATTACAAAAAGAAAAAAAAAAAGGTAAAAAATTTTTTAATTATTAAAGGCCCCCCCAAAATTTTGGGAAAATTTTTGGGAATTTTTCCCCGTGTTTTTAAAAACTCCCCCGTTTTTAAAATTTTTAATGGGCCCAAGGCATAATACAAAAAAAGCTATTTTTAAAATTTAATTTCACCCAAAATTTTTTTCACCCCTTTTGGGGAAAGAGGGGACAAAAAAACAGAAAATTCCAATTCTTGAAAAGACCACAGAATATTTTTTTTAAAACTGTTTTTTTTCTCTCCTAACCCGTGAAAAAAAATGAAGAAATCATTTAATTTTTTAATACAGTTTTTTAGTAAAACCCCAAATAAAATTTTCATTTTTTTTAAACTCCCAAAAAAAAACCCCTCATTAAGGGAAAAAATTTTTTTAAAAAAGCAGCCATTAAAAAAATTAAAAAATATAAAATGTTAAAATATTAAGGGCACCTTTTTTTTCCCCAAAAAGGGGAAAATTTCACAAATCTTCCTTTTCTAGCTCGGTTTTTTTTTGTAAAACCACCCCTTTTTAATTATAAATTTTTTTTTTTTTTTTTGACCTAAAATTTAAAAAAACTTTTTTTTTTTTTTTTTAAAAAATTTTTAGATTTTTTTGTTTTTTTAAAAAAAATTTTTACGTTTTTTATCTTTAAAACAGCAAAAAATTTTTTGAATTAAAAAGAACATTTTTAAAAAACCTTTTTTTTATAATTTTTTTTTTCTAAAAAATTTTATAAAAAAAAACAAGAGCAAATTTTTTTTTCCCCTTTGAAAAACCCGTTTTTTGGCTGAAAAAAATTTTTTTTTTTTTTGAAAAAAAATAAGCAATTTTTCCTTTTTAAAACACGGGAAAAATTTTTTGTGTTTTTTTTCCAAAAAATTTTTTCCCCTTAAAAGCACTAATAGGTTTGGGCAACCTTAAAATTCTTTTTTCCCCTTATCCAAAAGGGGGGTTAAATCCCCCAACTCGCTTTTGGGGATAAAAAAAAATTGATAAGGGGGCGTTTTTTAATCGTCGAATGGAAGGAAAAAAATCTTGAATATAAAATTTTAGGAAAAAAAAAATTTAACATTTTTTTTTAAAATGGGGAGAGCTTTGCCCAAGTGGGGGTTTTAGCACCTCCCCCCCGAGGGGGGCCCGAGATAAAAAAAGTTTTTCGAAAAACCCAACCCCCTTAAAAATGTTGAAGCCCTTTTTTTTTTCAAAAAAAGGTTTTTTTTTTTTTCTCCTAAGGGATTTAATTTTCTTTTTTTTTTTACCCCCCAAGGGGGATTTTTAACATTGTCACTGAGTCTAATTTTTCCTGCTAAATTTTTTTACTCCAAGATAGGAAAAAAAAACAAAAAAAAATTTCATTAGGGAAAAAAAAACTATAGAGCCCTTTTTTTTTTTATTTTAAAATTCCAATGTTCGGTTTTTTTTTGGAAATTTTGTACTTTCGTTTTTTTTTATTTTTTTTATTATTTTAAAAACCAAAGGTTTTAATTAATGACCCTTACTTAAGAAAAAAAAACAGGGGGTTGTAAAAAAAATAAATTTTTTTTTAACAAAACCCCCCCCCCCCAAAATTTTTTTTTTTTTAACCCAAAAAAATTTTTTTTTTTCCCCCTGAATAGGGTTGGGGGGGGTTGAAAAAAGGGGAAAAAATTTTTTTTAAATTTTTCGCACCAATTTTGCGTGGGAAAGAGAGTGGGGGGGAACCTTTTTTGAAACCCCCCCCTGGGGAAATTTTGAGCCCCCCTTTAAACCCCAATCGACCCCAAAAGGGCCCCCCCCCCTAACAAGAAAAGGGGGGGGACCCCCCCTAAAATACCATTATTCCCCCTGAAAAAAAATGTGTAAGGGCTTCTTTTAAGAAAAAAATGCAGCAGCGGTTTTTTTTTGGGGGGAAAAAAGGGAAAAAAACCCCAATTACAAAAAGGGAAAAAACAATCAAGGGGGGCAAAATTTTTTCTTTAAATTTTCCCCGGGAAGGAGATTTTTTTAAACCCCTGGGGGGGGTTTTTTCCCATTTTTATATAATCCCTTCCCCAAATGCCCCCGATTGATTTAATGTAAACCGTTTGACCCCAGGTGGCTTTGGTTTTTTTTTTAATGGATAGTTTTCTTTTCAAAAAAAAAATAACTGGGATACTCCAGGTAGAATTTTTTTTGGGGTTCTATAAAAAATAAAAATTTTTTCTAAAGTTTTTTGGGAAAAAAGCCCTACTTTTGACAAGGGGACAGGCCCACAATAAACCCCGGAAAAAGTTTTATAAATTTTCGTCCTAAAAAAAAAAAAATTTTTTTTTTTTTTTTTTTAAAAAAAAAAAAATTCTTTAAAAAAAAACGTTTTTTTTAAAAATTTTTTTGAAAAAAAAAACGTTGCTATTTTTTAAAAAAAAAATTGTTTTCGAAAAAAAATGTTTTCTGGCCCCCAAAAATGTTAAAAACATTAATTTTTATCTGGGACCCCTTAAAAATTTTGGGGGTGTTTTTAAAAAATTAACCAAATTTTATTTTTTTAGAAAAACGTTTGGGGGCAGCAAACTTTTTCCCATTCCGTGTTTAAAGTGAAAAAAACATTTTATTAATTAAAAGAAAAACTTTTTTCTCCCTTTAATTTTCTCAAATATAACAAAAAAAATCGGTAAAAATTTTTTAAAAATTTAAATTTTGAGTGTGAAAAAAAAATAAAAAACTTTTATTGATTTAAAAAACATAATGTTTTTTAAAGGAACTTAAAAATTTTCCCCTAAAAAAACCCTTTTTTTTTAATTTTTATAAACCCTTTTCCCCCCCCGAAAAATTTTAAAAAAAAAATAAGGGATTTTAAGAAAGTTTTTTTTTTTTTTGAGGGAAAATTTGTAAAAAATTTATACAAAAAAAAAAAGTCAAAAAAATTAAAAAATGGAAAAAAAAAATGTTTTTTTTTTTTTTTTTTTCCCCCCTTTTTATTCCTTTTTTTTTGGGTTTTTTTTTTACGCTTTGTACAATTTAACCCCCAATGGTTTTTTTTTGGGAAAAGGGGTAAGGGTTTTTTTTTTTTTGAAAGGGGGAAAAACCCCTAAAAATCATTTGCCCCGGGGGGGAAGGAGAAATGGAAAAAAATTTTTTTCTGGAAAAAAAACCCCCTAAGTAGTCCCCCCCCCCCCCCCCAAGCATGAAATATTGGGCCTTGACCCCCTGCCCCCCCAATGAAGCGGGGTTTTTAAGGAAAAAAAAATTTTAAAAAGGTAAAATTTTTTGAATAAAATTTCCCCCCCCCTAAAATTTTGGAAAACGGGGGTGGGAAAAAGGCCCCCCCACTCTGTTTTGATTTTTTAATAGAAAAATTTTCAGGGAACTATTTTTTTTAATAAAAAGGATTAAAATAAAAAAAGTTTTTTTTTTAATTTTTTTTTACCTGTTTAAGCTGCATCAAAGATATCAAAATTTTCCCCCAAATTTAAAAAATGGACCACCGAAAAAACGGGGTTTTTTAAATTTCTGGAACAAAAAAATCGTGTCCCAGATGTAAAATTTTTTTTTTTTTTTTTTTAAAAGGTATATGGGGCCCCTTTTTTTTGTTAAAAGTAAACGTTTGGGGCAAGCCCAAAACTCATTTAGCCGATTTGGGCCCCCCTTTTCACCTATAAACCCCCCGGAAGAGGGCAAAAATAAAAAAGAAAAAGGGGGGAAAAAACCAAAAAATTTTTTTTTTTTTTAAAAAACTTTAAAATTTTTCAATTTCCCCCAAAAAAAAGGAAATTTTTCCCCCGTTTTAAATTTTAGAAAACCATCCCCCCCAAAAAAACCAAAAGTTTTTTCAAACGAAAAAATGGGCTTTTCCGACCAAAAACTAACGCCAATTTTCCCCCTTTTTCCTGGGGTGGTTTTGAAAAGGTAGAAAAGGACCAATAGTAAGCAAGTTTTTTTTTTCGGCACCTCTTCCCTTTTTTAAAATTTTTTACCCCTCCCCCCATCCATATTTTAAATTTATTATATAAAATAATATAAATTTTTCCCCCCCCCTCCGTTTTGCAATAAAAGAATGTTTCTAAGAGATGTTGAAAGGTTGGGCAAAACCCAACAACCCCGATACAAAAAAAAAAAAAAAAAAAAAAAAAATTTAAAAGAAAAATTTTTTTAAAAAAGACAAAAATGGGTGGGGGATAAAAAAAAGGGGGGGTTGGAGTGGGAAAAAGGGGAAAAGGGGGGAAAAAGGGGTAAAAAAAATTTTTCGGGTACAAATTTAAAAAGATTTTTAAAGGGGGGGAAAATTAAAATTTAGCAAAAGTGAAAAAAAAGGGTTTTAATTTTTTTAAAATTTCAGTTTTTTTTAATTGTTATTTTTTTTTTTTCGAAAAAAAAAATTTAAAAATTTTTTTTTTTTTTTTTTTTATATTCCCTAAAATGACTGTTATTTTTTGAAAAATTTTTGAAAATTGCCCCCTTTTTTTCACTAAAAAGGAAAAATTTAAAGCATGCATTTTTCCCCTGCCAAATTCAAAACCCCCGGGATACAGTGAAAAGGGAAAAACGTAAAAAAATTTTTCCCAAAATACAAATTTTTGCCACGTGGGGGCATTTTTTTTTGATTAAAAAAATAAAAAGGAAAAAAAAGGGGCTTCCCAATACTGAACATTTTTTTGAAAAAAATTTAATATTTTTTGGGGTCCAACTGCAAAAAAAAAAAAAAAGGTCCCCTTTTTTTTGACCATTTTTTTTTGGGGTTTTTACTGAAAAAAGCAAATTGTGGGGAAAAAAATAAAAAACATTTTTTCATAATAGGGGGGAAAATACTTTTTAAAAAAATTAAAACAAGAATTTTGTAAAAACGTTGTCCCCCCATCGTCCCCAAAGCGAAAAAAAAATTTCAAGTAAAAAATTCAAAATTTATAAAATGCTCGGGGCCCACCAAAATTTTTTGGGGGGTACCTTGGAATTTTTTTTTCCCCCCCCCAAATTTCCAAAACCTTTGTGCGAGGGCCCGGGGGGTTATTGGGCCGGTTTTTGGTGGAAAACGCTTTTTAATAGCCTTTGCATCAAAAAAACAAACTTTTTTACCCCCCCAAAAAAAAATAAACTTACAAAAAAAATTTGGCTGTTTAAATTTTTTTTTTTTTAAAAGACAAAAAAACCAATTCCCCCCTTTTTTAAACATTTCCCAAAAATTTTTAAAAAAAAAAAAAGGAAGCTCCAATTTTTTTTTTTTTTATTGAAGAAAATATGCATTTTTTTACCCACCCCCCTTTTTTTAAAAAAACGAAAAATTTTCTGAGGGGGCCCCCCCTTCGTAAATAGGGGCTAGCGGTGGGCAAGAGAAAAAAAGCCGGGATTTTCCCCCAAAAATCCTGGCGGGTTTTAAAATAAGGATTTTGTTTTTTTTTCCTTTTAATGCTTTTTTTCCAATTTTTCCCCCTACACCCCCCAGGCCCTTTTTTCCCAAATCCCCTTTTGTCATCCCCCCAAACCCTAATAATAGTTTTTTTTATTTAGTAAAAACCCCGTCCCCCTTTCTAACCCCCTTTTTTGGTTTTTAAAGTTTTATGTATTTAATTACGCCCCCGTGGATTTTTGGGGATAGGGAGATTTTTAAAAAATTTGAGGAAAAAGTTTACCTGCATTTTTAAGAAAAAAAGGGGGAAAAAATCATTTTATTTTAAAACTACCCTCAAAATTAAAAAAAACCCGACAAGTATAAAAAAGATTCTCCCCGTCATCGGCATTATTTTAAAAGTTTATATTTGCGGAGAAAAAAAAAAACCTTAGATTCATTCGAAAAACCAAAAAAGCGGTTTAAGATGGTTTTTTTAATAAGAAAAAATTTTAAGGGGGTAAAAATTTTGGGGGCCCCCCCCAAATCCACCCCCTTTTTTCCCAAAACAATTTTTTTCAATAAAAAAAAACAATTTTTTTAATTTTTTTAAAAAAAGCCATAAAACCCCAAAAAAACCTTTTTTTTTGAATAATTTAAAAAAAAAAAAATCTCTTTTTTTTAACAATAACCCCCCAAAAAGGGGTTGGGGGGGACCCAAAAAGGATTGGGGGGCATTAACTCAGTTTTTTTAGGTAGGAAATTTAAAACTTTTTTTTCCCCCCCCCCATTTCCCCAAAACCCCCCCATATTCCATTTAAAAAAAGTCCCCCCCCAAAGGGGGGCCCCGGACAAAAAAAAATAAATGCAACTTTACATGGGGTTTTTTTTCCAAAAAACAGAAACCAAAATTTTTTATAAAATAAAATTCAAAACAATTTGTCTATTTTATTCTGACTTAAAATTTTTTTCCCCGTTTTTTTAAAACCCCCCGGCCAGGTCCCCCCCAAAAAATTTGGGAAGCCCCCTTGGGGGAAAATCCAACTACGGTTGGGGGGAATTTTTTAAAACCTGTGTACAAATCCCTTTTTAAAGGGGGCTAACCCCTTTAAAAATAAAAAAAACCCCCAAAAAAAATCCCGGGAAAGAAACTTTAAAAAGGGTTTTTAAAAAACCTTGGTTTTTTTTTTTAAACTTCACATGATTTTCCAAGGGCAAAAAGAAGAAAAAGAGTGAAAATTTGAAAAATAGCATTTTTTTAATCAAAAATTTTTTAAAAGATAAAATAAAAAAAAAAAATTAAACTTTCCCACCCTAAAACTTTTTTTTCATTTTAAAAAATTTTTAAAAAATCTAAAATATTTTTTTTTTAAAAACCAAAAAACAAAAAAAACTTAAAATTTTAGAAAAATTAATAACTTTTTTAAAAAAATTTAAACTATTTAAAAATGGAAAAAAAGGAAAAAAAACAATAACACAACCCCCAAAAGGCCCCCGGGAATTAAAAAAAAGTTTTTCCCCCGTAAAAAAAAAAAAAAATTTTCTAAATTAAAATTTTTAAAAGTGTACTAAAAGCGCCAAAAAAAATAATCCCCAAAAATTTTTTAAAAAAAGGACACTTGTAAAACGTTAAATTGGGCCCCCCAAAATCGTATTCTATGAGTTATTCCCGGGGGTTTGTCCCCCCCCAATTTTTTTGGGTTTTCAATCTTTTTACCCTCAGCTAAGGGGGAAAGAATTTTATGATTTTGGGGCAAGTGGGGGCCCCAATTTTTCCAACTTTCAAAATTAAAATTATAAAAAAATTTCCACAGCCCCCCGGGCAACTCGGGGGTTTTTTTTATGCCCGCCCCTTTTTTTTTTTGGGAAGGGGGTTTTTACTTTTTTACTGTTTCCCCGACCCCGAAAAATAAAAAATTTAAAAAAAACAAAAAGCTTTTTTTACCCCCCTTTTTTTTTTTTTTTTATAAAAATAGCAAGCTTTTTCTATTTCCCCTGTTCCCCCCTATGAAAATTCCCCCTTTTTTTTAAGGGGGAAAAAATTTTCAAAAAAAAAAAATTTTCCCCTCCCGGGAAAAAATTTCCCCCCTTTTATGTGGAAACGGAGTGAAAAAATAAGTATCACAAAATGGCAAAGCTCGGGGGGGAAAATTTAGAAAAATTTTTTTTTTTTTAAAAAAGATAAAAAGCCCCAAAAAAAAATTTCATATTTTTTTTTTTGGGGTAATCACCCCTAACCAATAATTTTTAAGCTTTTTTTTTTTTTTTTTTTTTTTTTTTTGGAAAAAATTTTTTTAAAAACCCTACCTTCCTTTAAAAATTTTTTAAAAAAAAAAAACACAAGAATCAGAACCCCCAAAAAATTTTTTTTTTTTTTTTAAAAAAAAAAACCCAGTTCAACCTTTTTTTTAATGGTCCCCCAAAAACCCCGGGGGGCCCGATAAAAAAATTTTTAAGCAAAACTTTTTACCCAACCCATTAAGGTTATTTAGTTTTAAATTTTGAATTTTATTTTAAAATGTTTTTTTTTTTTACGGGTTTTTTTTACAAAAAAAATTGGTTTTTTCAAACTACTTGAAAAAAATATTTTTAAGGAAAGGAAAAGGGAAATAATAATTTTTTGGGGAAAACTGCACAAAATAAATCCCAAACAACCTTTTTGGGCTCAATTGGAAGTTGTGTTCCCCCATCAATTAGTTTTTAAAGGGGGCCCAATTCAATTTTAACCCCCAACCCGCTTTTTGTAGCCACATGGTCCCCTTTTAAAATGCCCTTTTCCTTCCCCTAGTAGACAGACCCCCCCAATGACAGGAAGAAACAAGGTTCGGGAAAATCCTGGTCCCGGGGTTACTAAAAGGGGGGAGTTTTTTCCCCAAAAAAAAAGTTTTTTTCCCCCCCCCCTTTTTTCCACGCCCAAAAGTGGGACACTTCCCCATTTAAAAATTTTTTAAAAATCCCTTTATCCCTAAAAAACCATTTTTTTCCGCAATTTAATAAAAATAAAACGAAAAAATTCCCCCAAACGGTGTTTAAAAAAAGGAAAGAAAAATCCCCCCCAAAAAAATTTTTTTATTTTTTTGAAAATTTTTTGGTTTTTTCCCCCCCTTTACAGTGATTTTTAAATAACAACCGGGGGTTTTTCCCAAAGGGGGGTTTTTTTTATATTCTAGATTAGGGAGTTTAAAAAATCCCCCGTTTTTCTTAATATGTTTTTGTCAGTTTTTAAAACAGTGCATGAAAAAAATACCTTTTAAAAAAAAAATACCGTAGGAAAAAAAATTTATTTTTTAACCCTTTTTGGCTTTTCAAAAGTATGTGGGGGGCCTTAAAAAACACAAAAATTATAATTTTTTGGGGGCGAAGGGTGGCACGTGCCAATTAAGAAAAAAAAAAAAAAAATAAAAAACAATACTTTTTTTTTTGGTTTTTTTTTTTTTTTTTTCCTTTTTTTTTATATTTTTTGTTTTTTTATTTAAATTTTTTTTAATATTTATGCCCCCAAAATTTTCCCCCCCGGCCAAAACCCCCCAAAAAAGCCCAAAAAACCGGGTTTTTTTTAAAAAAACCCGAATCCAACATCCCCCCTTACCCCCGCTTCCGGGTTTTTCCCCAATTGAATTTAAAGGAAGCCCCTTTTCTTTATTTTTTAAAAAAAGTTTGGGGGTTTAAATTTTAATAGTTTTCAAAAAATTTAACAGCAAAACCAAAAAACTTTTTTGGGGGGGCCAAGATTGGCAGCAGTGGGGAAAAATTGGTGCCCCCAAAAGACTCAAAAAATACCCACTTCAGAAAAGGACGAGAATTTTTAAAAAATCCAAAAAAACCAAGGGTTTTTTTTTTTTTTTTGCTTTTTTGAAAATTTAAAAATGGGTTTTTTATGGAAAAGAGTTTTTTTTTGGATTTTTACCCCCCAAATCCAAAAAAAAAAAAATTTGAAAAAACGTTTTTTTTTAAAAAATCGTCCCCCAAAATAAAAAATTGAAAGCCCCATTTTTGTAACAAAAAGGGGGGTGTTAAATGGCCTTTTTTACAAATTGATCATTTTTTTGGTACGTAAGAAAAAAAAAACATTATTAAAAATATGGGCTCCCCCCCTTAAAAAAAAAAAGGAAAAAAAATTAAAAAAAAATTTTTTTTTTAGCAAAATTTTTTAAAAAATTTTAAAAAATGATTGGAAATTTTTTTCTTTAGACTGGGAGACCCGGAATTTTTAAAAAAAATTTGTTTTTTTTTTATTTTTTGGGGGGGGGAACAGTAAAAAGGGGAAAAAAAAATGTAAAAACAATTCAAGATTAAAGGGGGCTGGGGCCCCCCCTAAGAAGAAATTTTAAAAAGTTTTTAGGGAAAAAAAATAAAAAAAAGGAACGCCTCCCTTTGGGGAAAACATGAAAAAGTACTTTTTTTTCCTCCGGGTGCAAATAAAGGGTTTGGGGACTTGGGTGAAAGAAAAACCTTGGGGGCAACCAAAACAAAAAAAAAGGGCCTATGAAAAAACCCCTTGGACAAAAAAATGTGAAAAGGTTTTTTCAATATTTTTTTTCCCCGCCCCTTCCCCCAAAATAAAAAAAATTAAATTTTTTTTTTTTTTTAAACCTCCGGGTCTTTTCTACCCTTTTTGTGTATATTTCCCCCAAAAGTTACCTTTTACTTTCCCCCTTTTTGGGGGCTTTTTAAATTTTCCATAGGCTACTTTTTTTGCCAGGGGAAATTAAAAAAAAGGGGTTTTATTTTAAATCAAGTTTTACCCACATTTGTTTTTAAAAAAAGGGGGTTTAAAAAAAAAGATTCCAGAGTTTTAAAAAAAGTAATCTTTCGGCCCCAAAAAAAAAAAAACTATGTCCCCCCCATAAAAATTTTTTGAAAATAAAAAACTCCCCAAAAATTTTTAAATTTGGTGTATGGGCCCTTTTTTAAATTTTGTGGGCCAAAAGGTTTTTTTAGGGAAACAAAATAGCAAAGGCAACTAACCCCCGAAAAATGTTACAAAAACCTTTACTAAATTTTACCAAAAAAAAACCCTTTTTGGATGGCAAAAAAACAATTTTTAAAATCCACCTTTTTTTTTATTCACACCTGAAATTCTTTTTTTCCCGAAAACCCAGGAAACCGTTTTTTTGAAAAAATAAGGGTATCGGTTTAAAGAGTACATTTTTAAAATTTTTGCAACGGTAAAACAATGAAGGGTTGGGGGGCCCAATTTTTACAAATTTACCTATCCCCCGGTTTTTTTATTTATGGGAGGAGAACTTACAGATTAAAATTTTTCACTCTTTATTCCTTTTTTTTTGGGTTGTTTTTTTTCCTCACTTTTGAAATTAAAAAACCCGGGAGTAGCAATTTTTTAAAATTTTTATGGGGGTCCCACCCTTCATTTTTTTACCGTTTTTTAATTTTTTTATCAAATTTAATTCCCCTAAAAAAAGGGGTTTTCCCCTTTTTTTCCCCAAATAAACGGTTTTTTTCCCCCGGGGTTTTTTTTTTCAAGAAAAAAAAAATTTCAGGGGGTGGGGGGTGAAAAAAAAAATGGGAAAATTTTTTTTTAATTGCATTTTGCCCCCCTCCTAGCTTTTTTTTTAAAAATTTATGTAGTAAAGGTTTTTGTACAGTTTTTTTAGGGTAAAATTTTTTTTCCTTTTCTTTTTTTTTTTTCCCTAAAAAACCAAAAAACCCCCCCCAATTTTTTTAAATGAGTCCCCCTACATCCAATTAAAATTGGAAATTTGGTTTTTTTTTTTTTCAAAAAAATTTTTCTATCGGGGCCCAAATTTGCTTTTTCCCTTTTTTTTTTGGGGGCCGAAAAGATTTAATTAATTTTAACTTGGAAAAGGTTTTTTTTTTTTTAAAAACCTCTTTTTTTTCACACAAATTTTTGGGGTTTTTTTAAATTTTTTTGCAAAAATTAAAATTTTTTTTAATCACTAAGAAAATCCGTCCCAAAAAAAATTTTTATTTCTGTATAATTGGAAAGGTTTGCCCCCCCCCCTTTTACCTATTGTCCCAAATTTAAAAACTATGGTTAACCCTTTCAAAAAAAACCCCCAAACCCCCTTTTTTAAAAAAAAATGCAAAAGGTTTTTAAAAAAATATAAAATTTTTTTTAATAACCTAGGTTTTTTTTTTTTTTAAAATAAAAAAATTGTAGGGGATACCAAAAATTTTTTTTTCTTATCATTTTTTTTTGATCAGCAAGATCCAATTTAGTAAAAAAAAAAAAAAAAATCAATTTTTTATCCATTTATCGGAAAAAAAAAAAATGGAAAAAATTCGTTTTTCCCCAAAAAAATTTTTCGACTACAATAGTTTTTATTTTTTAGTTCAAAAAACTCATTTTTTTTTTTAAAAAGGTCCCCAAATTTTTTTTTTATCTTTCATCTAATTAGAAAAAAAAATCTGAAAATATATTTTTTAAACAACCGAAAAAAAACAACAAAAAGTCCCCAAGCTAAAGTTTCCAAATTTTTTTTTTTAAGCATCCCCCCTAAAGCACCAAAAAAAATAGCTCCCAAAAAGGAAGAAAAAGGAGGGCCAACACATGGGAAAAAAAAGGGGGGAAAAAAAAAAAATTTTAAAACCCTTTTTTTGTAGGGAGCATTTAAGTAGGGGGGGGTGGGGGAAAGTTTTTTTTAGGAAAGAGGGGTTTTTAAGGGGGGGCGTACAGTGGGTTCCCCATAAAAGACCCTACGCGCCAACCACACCCACCCAACCACAACCAAAACCTTTTCCCCCCTTTTTCTTTTTTAACAGTTAGGGGGGGAAAAAAAAGTGTTTTCAAAAAAAAAAAATCAAGGAATTTCCAAAAAAGAAAGGCAAGAAGAAAAAAAATTTTTTGGGGAAAATATAAAAAAAAGAAAAAAGTTTTTAAAAAAAAGGGGTAGGCTATTTTCCTTTAAAAAAAAAGGGGGGAGGGGTTTTTTTTTAAGGGAAAAAAAAGGTGGGAAATTTTTTTTTTAAGGGAAATTGAGTATTTTTTTTTAATTGGGTGAGAATAATCAAAAACCCCTTTTTAAAAAAACCCCAACGGTTTTTTTAAAATTTTTTTAAATTTTTTTTTATCACATTTATAAGGGCCCCTTTGGGTTTAAAAAAAAAACCCTTTTCCCAAAAAAAGGGGTTCGCTTTTTTTTTTTTAAAACAAAAAAATTTTTTTTTTATTTTTTTTTTTTCAAAAAAATTATGGTAAGAAAAAAAAATTTAAAATTTTTTTTAAAAAAAAAAAAAAATTGCCAAATTTTTAAAAATGGGCAAAAGAAGGTAAAAATTAAATTTTAAAATAACTTAAATACATGCTAGTTAATAAAAAAATTATTTGCAATTAGTTTTATGCAAGCTATGAAAACAATGACATATTATTGATATTCATAAAAATAAGTTTAAAAACAAAAGAATTTTAAAAGCAGAATCTAGTAAATAAATCTAGTATTTTTCATTAAGCCAAAGCGATTTTTTATTAAGTCAAGAATTAATTTTCATACAAAAAATACAATCTAATCTGTCCCTTTAACACACGCTTAAAAAAGCAACATACTTTATTTTGAACACTGAAGCACACAAAAACACAATACAAAAAATAATTATTAAATAAGGGTGAGTAATAGTTTTTTTACTTTATACTTGACTACGGTAGACATTTTGCCAAATGTCAAATCCAACCAAAAAAGTAAAAAATCCGTATTCATTATGTTTGATAAAAAATATTTATAACATAATTTCAAAACGTTATAAGTTAAATAACATGGTCAATTAAAACGCTTTCTCTACATTATATAAACGGAAACCTTTAATATTTTCCTCGCCATCGGTAGATTTTTGTGATCAAACCAATCATCGAAATACAAATAGGGTTAGTTTTTCCCTCATTCTTAAAGATATATTTAAGGCAGTTTTGTTATGGGAAAAGGTGGGGCTAAGAGTTTTTTTTAAGAAATTTTACTAAAAATATGTCCCCAAGGTGCTTATTAGATTTAGTGGGAAAATAGCTTTGTTAAGACTATCACATTTAAATATATTGTTTTTTCTAATTTTTTGAAAAAAAAAAAAGTCAGCTTTTTACAGCTCTAAGTCCCAATTTTTGATAAAGAAATCTTATCTGGTCCACTAGAAAAAGTTACTAGATCTAATGTTAAGTATTTAAAATGTCAAGCCATGTAATTTGCAGCAGTTAAAATTTTGATAAGATTTAACAAACCAAATACAAAAAGTAAAGTGGCATCAACCTTTTAGCTGCAAAAAAAAAGTTTTGCACATTTTTCTATAATAACCTCTTTGTGAAAATTAGACTGTGTAAAATAGTGATTTTTTTTTTTAAGTTTTTGAATTTCCCTAATTTTTATTTGTATTCTACAATAAAGATATGGTGAGATTAAATGTTCATTGTTTCTTTTATTGTGATAAATCAGTATGAATGTATGTTTTTAATAAAGTACTATTTTTTATGTGTGTTTTCCCACATCTTAGTACCCAACCAGACTATTCCGAATATTTACACTCATAAAATAAAAGGTGAAGAAAAGGTAAAAATAAAGTGATTTGAACCTACATTTTGGATGAAGGAAAAGGGTGTAAAGGTCAATAAATTAAAAATACACCTCAGCACACCCTGGCTTGAGTCCTCACCTAATTACTCGTTAATTATAAAATAATTTATTTATTCGATTAAACAAAATAAAGTTATTAGTTACTAATCTATTGAAAAAAGTTGGTAGACCACTATATAGCGCCCTAAAATTATTCCTCAGAGACCATAAATATTCATTAGAAAATAAAATCCTTAAGAATAATTTAAGATTACTTTACCAAAAAACCTTTAAAATTTTATTTTTTTTTTTTTTTAAATTTTATTTTAAATGAAATTTAAATTCATGAAACAAAATAAAAAAAAAATTTTGCTCCCCACCTTAAAAGTGATGTGGTTTTTTCCTCCTTTCATTTTTTTCCCTAAATTTGCAATGATTTATCCCCCTAAACACATGGACAAATTTACACACCACTTAATTTAAAGGGGTAATATTTGAAGAGGCTAGTTTTTAGGAGGAAGTGGCTATTCCCATCAGTGAAAAAAAAGAATAAAGGTTGGGGGGGGGGGATGCCGTTTTTGAAAAAACAACCCCCTTAGCCCCCCTCCCCTTGCCTTTTAATTGCCCTAAAGCTCCCTTCTTTAATGGCGAGAAGGCTTCACTTAAAATAAAACACCTTTTTTTTTTTTAAATCTCTGGTATGAACTTTAAAATCCCACTTTTGCACTAAGAGGGAAGATGATTAACTCAATTTAAGTCTCCAACGCCGTTTTCCCCGTGTGACCCTCGGACTTTAAAAACAATGCTTTTTGCCCCAAGGTGAAGAAAACAGTCGATAGCAAAACCTAAGGACAACGTAGGGAAAAATATAAATCCCCGGTTCTTAAAATTATTTTAAATTATTTTTAAATTATTTTTATCCATTCAAAGTATTTAACCATGCATTTTAAAAAGGGTTTGTGTCGACAGTTTTTTTCTGTCTCCCCCGTCCCCCTCACTACCCATTTCAAAAGCTATACTATCATGTTTTAAATTTTACCTAATTTTGTTTAGAGATGGAAAAGGTCGAATATTAGAGGAAGAAAAAACCCAAAAATTTTCCCGTTGAAGGAGAGTGAAAAACCCAAATTTAAAGGAAAATCACCCCTCAGAGCCCCCCGACGGAATTTTACCCCCCCAAAATAATACCGGTCCCAATTGGCAAGGTAATCTATTGCAAATAGTGACGTCCCTTAGAACCATTTTAAACCCCACCCAAGCCCAGTTTTAAAACAATTCACATAGTAATTGGAAAAACCAACTTCATTATTAGGTTTCCTAAACTTCAAAACCCAATGGCCAAAGGGCAATGATACGACAAAATTTTTAAATTACATACAATTTATTATTTTAAAGTAGCTGGCCCACACCCGCTCTAGTGGCCGAATGGTCCTAAGGCGCCAATTCTAATTTTTGGAACGGGCCCTGATGGAATAGTGGGAAAATCAGGTTTTTTTAAATTCAAGTTGGACCCATTTAAATAATTTGTTTTTTCCCAAATAGTTTCTAATTCCTTCCACCCAAACACAAATAGATGCCTCAAATTGTTTTTTAATTTCCCCTCATCCAACCCCAATAAAAGTAATTTACATATAACGCGTTAAAATAACCTAAAAAGTAGTTAAAGACGCGGTGGAAAAAAAACAAACAAATTAGGGCATAAACCAATCAAGTTTATCTTGTCGGGTAAAAAACAACGGAAATTTTTTGCCGTTTTGTCTATTGGTAAAAAAGGTTTTTCTAAAAACCTCAATTCATGTCCACCTACCTTCCTGTCAAGGGGGGACAAAAGTGGAGTGGTGATAATAGTGGTTACCCAAATGCCTGATATAATAACGATAAAGTTATATTAATTCAATATTTTTACCTACTTAATCCTACGGTAATTGGGAAACCAAAAGTTTCCATTGCCGCAGTTTTTTTAAAAAAGTACACCACCTAAACCTCTATTTTGCTAATTCCCTTTTCCAGTCCCCCCCTCATTACAACCCCCCCTCTCTTTGAGATCGATTTTTTTTTAGTGTTTAAAATTTCCCATCTTGCGTCTTTGAATCTTCCCATGGGGTTTTTTTCCAAATCAATTACCCCCCGAACAAGGTTCAGGAATTCTCCAATTCACGCTGCATCTCCCTGGCCCACCGTAAATAATATACAAATCTTGATTACCTTAGATCCTTACAAATGTCTTTTGTAAAATACGGGGGTAAAAAAGTCATTCACGAGCTTTTTTTTACCTGGATGACAGCCTCGAAATGCTACTAAAAAGAAAAATCCCTAAAACATTCAATACGCCCCAACAGCTGACCATCAACTTTGGATGAACTGTTAATGGAAAGACAGAATGGTAATAATTAATGTTGATAGTTTAACCCCCCAGTAAAATTTTTGGCCAATATTATTTAAAAATTTTATTTGAGGTCGGACACAAAGTCCCATTTTTTATTTTATTCCCCTTAAAAAATATATTAACAACCACTTTTCACAAAAACTTTTAACGAACATATCTTTAAAAAAGGGTGACCTAACGAAATCTAAAACAATATGGGTTGAATAAAATGGTAAACAAGTTTTTTTAACAATAATGCAGACACCAGTTTTGAGAAAAATATTTTAATTCAGTTAAATATTTTCAAAATACGATAAAAAATCAAAAAAAATCATTTTATTGTATGTAAAAAAAATGACAATAAATTTTCTCCCTTTTTTCCAAGTAAAAAAACGAAAGCCTTGTATTAAAAGATATTGATTTGGTTGCACTATATTATACAAAATCAGTAAACGTTTTTTTTCCAAAACGAAAAAAAAGTACTTTTAATTATGTTTTTTTTAAAATATTGTTTTCGAGTTGGATAAAAAGAAATTTTAAAAAAAAAAATGAAATAGTAAATGAGAAAAACTTAGGTTTACGTTAATTTAAAAAGTAATATAATAACAGGTAATTTTAAAAATCTCTAAAATTTTATTGGAAAACCCAAACCCTAAACATATGATTTTTTCGAACTATCATCCAGGTAAAAAAAACCTATCGTGGAACGGAATATATAGGGTAACTCAAACATAAAAGAAAACCCTCCTAAAACTATCCATATTTTCCAAACCTTTTTTTTGGAACAAATATTTTTCCTAAGCACTTTTGATTACATAAGCGTCCTTTGATTTTTTTTTTTTTTGCCATGTAAAGCCTTTGTTATGCCAAAAAAAGTGATTTTTTTCCTATTTTTTAAAAACTCCCCCATTCCCCCACCCCAGCTCTCGTATTCCTTAGGAAATAATATGTCCAAATTTTGTCCCTTTGTAAGATAGTAAAGTTGGTAATCACTGGTGTCCCCCCCCCCCCAAAAAATGGATTTTCTAATCAACAACAACAAAACCCAAACCAACCAACCTTTAATCTATAAATAAAGTTTCTAATAAGCCTACAGCCAGTGGAGCAACCAGATATTTCACAATGAAGAAAAGGGTTTTTTAAAAATAAATTTAATTTTTTTTTTGGGAATTTTGGGAAAGGAATTTCTAGGGGGCCCCAAATTCCTCTAATTTTCCCCGGAAATCAGGTAAATGAATGGGATACTTAATATGCCTCAGAGAAAATTGTTTTTTTTGTCGTGCTCTCATTTTTTTTTTCTATGGGCTACAAATTTAAAATGATTTTAAGTCCCCCTTACATATAAATGAAATGTTTTTGTAAACTAATTTTTAGTACTTTTTTTTAAAAATTGGGAATTTCTTTTCAAATTTTTAATATAATGTTAATGGGTTTTTTTTGTTAAACTACCCAACTGGTCTTAAAAAAAACCTTTTTTTTCTTAGACAAAAACTTCAGTGAATTAACTTATATTCCCTAGTTTTTATTTCATACAACCTAGGGTTATTTTAAAATTGGAATTATTTTTCAGTCCTTGGGAAAGGGGTAACCGGCCCCAATTGGCACCTTATCGGTTTCACTCCCCTGCTTAAAACACACCCCAAACCATGGCGAAAAATATATTTACCGATCAAAAAAAGCATGATGAACCTTATGTAAGGAGTGTAAATTTTAAACCATTACGTCCCCCCCCAGAATATGAACAGAGACTCCTAGAATCGGGATAGCAACTTTAAACCACTAAGTCCAGGGAAAAGAGGACACGCTAAGTCACTAATAACAATCCTGTCCGGGGTTTATTTAGACCCTTATATCAGGTGTTTATCCCCGGGTTTTTTTGAACAAGGGTTCTTAGATACATGAAAAAATCAACCTATCCCAAACGACAGGGGAAAACGACCCGTGGAACAGCGGAATAAAACTCATTTTTCATCCGTTAGGTGAATAATTTGGAAAAACAGCAGTTTCACAAACTGTTCCTTCCTGAATTATAGCATCCCCCTATTTACACGGCACGCACCCACCCCACCACACATACTTTAACACAAAACACACCAACAACAAAAAAAAAACAGACCAAGGTTTGGAGCCCCCATATGCGTGCGGGAAAAACCAGGTTTTTTGAACTAGCCCTTGGGGTCAGCTATTTCCCCCCACGCTAAAAGTGTGAAGCCCTCGTTCCAAAAAAACTCAAGGTGGTGGAGTCAACGTCACGCTCCAAGCGTTTAAAATCGGTTTTAGTTTGTTTTGGTAACCTGTGGGCCCTCGCCCCACTTCCCCTTCTTTGTGGCCCATACAGTGGAACTATTTTATTTTTCAACTATTTACTTGTTAGAAAAAATAAAAGGTGAAAAAAAAAAAACCTGTCCGGGCTAGAAACTCGGTCGGTTGGGGACACCTCGCAATGTTTTCGGAAGTAATAAATTTTTTTATCGCAATTTTTCAAAACCAAATATAGAAGGTTCCCTTGGGGAAAAAAAACTCATGTTCACGATTTTTAATTTATTATTAATTAAACCTGTAGGGCTTTCGAACTTACGGATAGCACCACCTCCAAAACGGGACCCCTAGGGGCCCTGGGAGTTTAAATCCTGACAGCTGCAAAAAACGAACATAACAATAAAAAAATTATTACAATTTGGAAACTCTCTCCCAGGTAAAGTGCAGTTTCTTCTAAAATTTTCTTTTACGACTCTTTATTTTAAGAAGGTTTTTTTCCTCAAAGACAAAATCTATTTAAAAAACCCTTAAATAATTCGGAAGAGATTAAAAGGGTTTAATTTTAAAAAATACAACCGTATTTAAAAGTTGCCCGAAAGGGTTTTGTCCAAAAACCACAGTGATAAAAAAAAAAATCTGTTAAAATTAGACCTGACCAAAAAATTTCAACCTGGACCACTCCCAAAAAAATGAAGATCCCGGGTGTCTGCAAAACTTGACGCCTTTTAGACCATGTGAACCATTTGTGCGCGTCCCCTTATCAAGAACCATTCTCCTCATGTGAAATTTTTTTATTAAAAAAAATTAAAATACGGGTTTAACAAATAAGTTTTCCCCTTGGACGTCTTAATCTAATGAAAAAAGATAATTAAAAACAATAACTAAGAGGAAAAAATACCCCCAATAAATTTGCCCACGAAAAAAAACCCGTGGAAACACAGCTTTTAAAAAAAAAAAAAAAAAAGTGCCAACTAGATCCAACATTTTAACTCAACCCTTTGGCCTCCTGAGAAAAAAGGCAATCCCAGTCCAAACCCAAGGGGGGGCTGGGTTTAAAAGCTCCACTGAAAAGTTTTTTTTTGTTTAGTCTATTCGACACAGAAGTTTTTGTGGTAATCTGACAGATGGCAAGAAAGATTTTTATCTAAAAACATTGGTTGAAAGTCAAAAAATGTTAAACCAAATGTATAAAATAAGTATTATAATTAAAATTAACTTCTTTTTTTTGCACCCCGTTCCCCCTAACTACCTGTTTTGGGGCTATACGCATATGGTACTAATTTTCAACTTTAGTATTTAGGGATTTAATAAGGTTTAACTTTAGAGGAAATAGACCAGCATTTTTCGTGGAGGGAAGAGTTTTGAAAAGTTTGTAAAAACCATGTTTGCGTCTCAACTATTTATTTAATGCTTGCCTTCCCTTGGGCATTGATTAATTCCCTTTGACACAATATTTCACACTTGAATAAAAAATGTATAATAAATTTCTTTCTTCCAACTGAATGTTGGCCTTTTTATTGTTGTAAGGGTTTTTAATTTGTAAAATACAAGTAAATAAAAACCACATTGGGGCACATATTGCACTATTTTTTATTAAAAATAAATTAGACATGTTTGTAGATACAAAATTTAAAAACAATTAATATCAAAATGTCTTACTCCCAAGAATTTCCCCCCCTTTATTTTCCTCTCCCCTCTCTCCCTCTATTTACTTTTCCATGGCAAATGTAAGTTTGTTGAAAAATCTTGTTTATTTTCCATGGCAAACTCAGCTATTCACCCCCTTTAAAACCCCAAGGCCACACAAATTCCCCCTATAAACTCCTTGTAATTTAAATTCATTATAAAAATTCCAAAATTTCATCCAACGGTTTGACTACAAAAACCACCCTCAATGCAATCCGACTGGGAAATCGAACCCCAATTCTCCCCAACTTTGGGTTAGTCTAGTCCCCCCAACCCCCTTGGGTAAAGGGGCCGGGGACACCGTGGACACCGAAGCGGGTAAAAACTATAAATATATTTAATCAAAAAATATTATCAAAATGCCCTTATAAAAAATACTTCCCATGGGATTACTGTAATAAATTGGCCTTTTTTTCCGTGGGCTTATCTAAAGAACAAAAATATATTATCTAAAATATAATTTTTTTTTTTTGGTTGTGGCCAAAAAAGGAATAATTAGAGTTTCATTGAAAGACTAGGGTTAAAAAATTTATAATATATATTCACTTTTAATCATCTTATAACTGGGGGCCCCCCCAAAAAAAAAAAAAAAAAAATGTGTTTTTTTTTAAAAAACTTTAGGGAAAGAGCCATACCAAAAAATATTAGTTTTAAAAATAAAACCGGTTTTTTTATTTTGTAAAACAAATGCGGCATTACACAGGTGAAATGGGGTTTTATAAAAGAAAGTAATCAACGGGTTTTTCCATTTTTCACCTGGTTTTTGTTATCTTTCTTTTTTGTGGAAGAAAAACGCAAGCCTTTTTGGAGCCTTTCGTTTTTTTTAAAGTATTTATAAAAATAAACCACAGAGTGGCCTTCCTTTAAAAAAAAAAAAAAAAAATAAACCTTCAAATGGTTGTTTTTTACATTAAGTTCGTGGGACATAAATTAAAAAGTTTAAAAAATTAAAAGAATAAAAACACAAAATTTAAAAAACAGTGTTTGTTTTTTGAAAAGTTTGGAAACCCCCCAAAATTGACAAAATCTTATTATGGTTTCCTTTTTTAAGATTTTATGGGCCGGAAAAAAAACATAAAATTAAAAATTTCTTTTCCCCCTTTTGTCCCCCACCATTTTCCGTCCCCAAGTAAACGAAAAAGAAAAAATCTAAATAGGGGTTTTAAAAAGTCCCCCCCCCTTTAAATTGGGGGGTTTTTTTTAAAAAAAGGGGGGGGGGGGGGGGGGCGAAATATACTTCCTTTTGGGGGTCCCCCCTTATTTCCCCTTTTTTAAGGTTGTGGGAAAAAAAATAGGTGTAGGAAAGGTTTTTTTAGGTCCCCCCCTCCCCAGTATAAAATCAAATAAATTTTTTTTTGTCCCAAAGCATCAAAAATTTTTGGGTTTTTTTTTAATAACGTAAATTTAAAGAATTTTATGGGTAATGTAATTAGGGGATGGGATAAGGTTGAATTTAAAGTAAAATTTACCCGCATTTTTTTGGGGTGGGAAAATTTTCCAATAAATTTCTACCTTCCTTTTTCTAAAAAAATGAAAAAAAGTGGGGGTGTGGGGAAAAATGAAAAAAAAAAAATTTTTTTTAAAAGTGTGGGGAGGGGTTTTTTAAAAAGTAAATTATTTTGTTTTTTCAAAAATTTTGGGTCTTTTTGGATAAGGAAACATTTTTTCTATTTAGTTTTTTTTTAAAACCCTTTTTGTTGCCCCTTAAAAATTTTTTTTATGGTAAAAAAATTTTTTAGTTTTTGTGGTTTTTTGCAAGTTTTTTATTTTTTTTTTTGAAGCTAAAGCATTAGGGGAATTTTAGGGGAAAAGAAAAAGGGTTACACTGAGATAGTTTTTTTTTTTTTAAAAATATTTTTGGGGTGCTATACATTTTTTTGGAAAAGGGGCCCAAAAATAAAAAAATAAAAGTAAATTTAAAAACAAAAACTTTTCAAATTTTTTTCATTTTTTATGGGGTTTTTTTTTTTATTTTCTAAAAAATTTTTTTAAAAAGTTTAGATATCGAAATCAAAAATTAAAAACATAATTTTTTTCTCACAAATAAAAAAACATATTAAATTTTTTTTTTTAATTAATAAAAAAACCACATTATATTTTTTAAACAAAATAGAAATCCCAGATTTTCCCCAAAAAATTTAAAAAAAAAAAACCTTTTTTCATTAAAAAACCCCCTAAATTTTTAAATTTTTTTTATGGAAAAAAAATAATTTTTCCCCCATTTCTCCATGAAAAAACCATTAAAACTGTATTTTACCAGTAAACCACCCCCCCAAAAAAAAATCCAAAATTTTTTAATAAAAAAAATTTTAATATATTTTTTTTGAAAAATTAAAAAAATGTACTAAAAAATCCCTTTTAAAAAATTAACATTTAACCTAATTAAAATAAAACCCCTTGATTTTTTTTTAAGTTTAAAAAAAAAAATATTTCCCTTTGGGGTATAACCAACCATAAAACATATCATTATTTTAAATTTTTAAAAAAAGAAAAAAACCATCCCAAAAACCATTTTATCAAAAAAGCCATGGGTTTTTCATTCAACGAGGGAAATGACGGGGGGAAAAAAGGGGAAAGGGTGGGGCAGAACCTGTAAAAAACCCCTTTTTTTTTAAAATTTAGGGGGGGGTTTTTTTATATATTTTTATATAAATATTTTAAAATTATTTTGTACGGGGGCCTAAAGTAAAAAATTTTTTTTTTAAAATTGAAACCCCTAAAAATTAAAAAATTTAATAACTTTCCCCAAAAATTCCCCAAAAATTTTATTTAATAAAAAAAAAAATATATTTTAAAATTAATTTAAAACAAAATTTAAAATCTTATTTACTGTTTTTTTTAGCCCCCATTGCCCCCCGGGGGTTTGGTTTTTTTTTTTTTAATTTAAATTTTTTTTAAAAATTTTTTTTCCACCACCGGGGTGGCCAAAAGGCCCCCCGGGAAAAATTAGCTTCATTACCTTTTTAAAAAAAACCCAAAAAAATTAACACTAGGGGGCAGGGGGACAAAATTTCCCCTCCCCCCCCAGTTTTTTTAAATTTTATCCAAAGTTGAAAGGTTAAAAATATTTTTTTATCAAAAGATTTTTTTTTGGCCCTGCCAGGAAATTGAATTCGGGAAAACCCCCGTTAAAAAGTGGGGAAAAAACCCCTAACCAAAATGACTTTGGGGGGGGCCGACCATAAATTTTTAATTATAATATTTTATAACACCCCCATAGTAAAAAAAAGTTTTTAAAATATATTCCCCAAAAAAATTCAGCTCAAAAAAATAATTATAATTTTTTTTACTAAGTAAAAAAGTTATTTTTAAACTTAAAATTTAAAATTTAAAAAAAATTTTAACACCACTATATTAAAAAAGTTTTTAAATATTCTAAACCTTAATATTTTAGCTCAAAATAAAAAAACACAACAATAAATGGGAATCTATTTTAAAAAAAAAGGGTAATCTTTTAAAGGCCCCAAATTTATGTTGGGGGATGCCAGCAGAAAAAACCTTTTTTTATGTGTTTTGAAAATTTTTTTCATACTGAATTTCAGGGGCCCCCCCTTAAGAAAAAAAAAAACTTTAAAAAACACAAAATTTCCCCCCCGCACCTAAAATTTGAAATTAAGTATTAAGAAACCCCCCTAAAACATTTTAAATTCATCCCCTAAAAAAAAAGATTTTGCCATAAAAGTCCCCCCCAAAAAAGTGTAAAACCCCCGGTTTTTTTTTCCTGGGCTGTAGTAAAAAGAGGGAAAAAATAAAATACTAAAACCCCCCGGCCCCCCCCCCCCCTTTTTTTCCCCCCCAATCCCCTCATGTTCCCCCCCCGCAAAGGTATTTAAAATTTTTTTAAACCCCCCATTAAATAATTTCCCAAAAACGGGGAACAATGTTTTTTTTTTAATATTTCCATTTTGACCCCCGGGTTTTGAAACACTAGGTCTGCAAAAAAAAGATTTTTTTCAAACATAATTTTTTAGGGTTTTTTTTTTTTTCCGGGGGTTTTGGGGGGGGGGGAAATTGCCCCTTTTTTAAAACCTCACCCCCCCCCTTCCTGAATTTCAGTAAAAAAGAGGAAATTGGGGAAAAATTTTTTTTTAAATGGTACAAAAAAATCTCCTTTTAAAACAGTTTTTTTTTTACTCATAACCTATTCCCCAAAGGGTAATCTTTACCCCCCTTGGAGTTTTTAAAGGAACAAAATACCCAGGGGTAAAAAAGGGACACATTCCTAAAAAAAAAAAAAAAAATCCCCATTGCTAAAACCCCCCCGATTTTTTTCAAGGAAAGCCCATTTTTTGGAAAAAAAAAAAAACCCCTTCCCCCGACCCCCAAAAAAATTTTTTTCTATAATCCCGAAATCCTAGGGGTCAGATGTAGCAAAAAATCTCTACTGAGTTTTAAAAGGGGCATGGGGGGGTTTTAAACCCCGGGGCAAAAGAAAAAAAAATTTTTATCATTTTTTGGGAAAAAAGGGGGGTTTTAAAAAATTTTTTCACATTGGATAAAAAAAACGACGATGACTGGGAATTTTTATTCTTCCCCCCCAAATTAAGATATTTATAAGGCAAAAAAATGGAAAAAAATAGGGGGAAAAAAGCCCCCAAAAAGCATTTAGTGGGAAAAAAATTATTGAAATTTTAAAAAAAATTACTGGAACAAAAAAATAGGCCCGGAAAACAGTAAAAGAAAACGTAAAAAAAATAAATGTTTACCCAAAATTTTTAATTTTTTTTTTTTTTGCAGGTTTTTCAATTTTTATCTTACCCAAAAAGTGGCAGTTTTCCCCCCCCCTTTAAAACATTGACTTGACGTGTGAAAAGTCAAAACGTCATACCCGGGGCTTTTCTAAGGGGAAAATCTAAATAGGGCCCCCTAGATTTTTTTTTTTTATTTGGGATTTTTTTTTTTTTTTCCCTAAAAAAATATAATAAAAAAAAAATTTTTTTTTCTTTTCGCTAAAATTTTGTTTTTTAGCAAATCTATAGGGAGAGTAAAAATTTTTTCTTTGACATTTTTTTTAAAAACAACTAATACCCCCATAGGGAAAAAAGTGTTTTGGGGTTGTGATTGGGGTGTTATGAAAAAAATTTTCCCCAAAATCTGGAAGATAGGAGGGGGGGGGAATTTTGGGGGGAAACTTTTAGGCAAAAACCATTGGGGCCCCTTTTTAAAACTTAAAAAAAAATTTTCGAGGCCCCCCCGGGTTTAGTTGGGATTTTGGAAAATCGTTTTCGATCCAATTTTCCCCGGGGAAAAAATTTTAAAATTAAACTTCAATTTAAATTTAAAAATTTTTTTGCAAATTTTTTTTTTGGGTTTTTTTTTTCGTTTGCAAAGTCCCCCTTTTATCCCTTCAGGCAAAACCCCAAAATTTTTTACCACTAATCTAAAAAAAAAAAAAAAAAGAACTGAAAAAAATAAAAAATTTTTAGATTCATTTTTTTTAAAAAAATTGTGGAAAAAACCATAAAGAAAAAACAAAAAAAAATTAAACCATTAAAAAAAATTAAAAACCCACTAGAAAATCAAAACTGGAAATTCTAACCTCTCGAGTTCCACCCCAAACAAGCTAAATTCCCCACTTTAAAAACCCTAAAAAGGGAAAAAAAAAATGCCTTAATAAAAAAAAGATTAACCCCCCCTTGGGTGGGTCTCCATGGTCCCTTTAAAAAATGCTTTTTTTTTGCAGTTTAAAAAAAATAAAAATTTTACGATTGACGATTGAAGTAAAGGTTTGAAAATTGGTTTCCCCCGGGTTTTCTGAAAAAAGGTTTTTTTTTTTTTTCCAAAAGGGGTCTCCACTCTCCCCCCCACGAAAAAAATTCGGGGAAACACTTTTTTATAAATATATAACCTTCCCAACCCCTTAAGACCATTAGCGAAAATTAGTACATAAAGCGTATAACCCCCAAAAAACGGGTATTGACGTGGGTTGCTTAAAAAAAAAAAAAAATGTTGAATCACTTGGGGTTGTCCACAAGGTTTAAGGGCATCAATTTTTTACATTATATAAACCTGGCCTGCTAAATGAAAAGAGAGGTCCCGGGAATTTGAAACCAGGGGTGTTAAAGCGGGGCTTTTTTTTCCTCGATGGCTATTTCCACCACTCCATCCCAGGACAAATTTTGGGGTTACCAACAAAACTACTAATTTTTTAACCTCTTCGTCCCTCCACACTTTTAGCATAAATTGGGAAATAGACACATATAAAACCAACCGAAACGGGATTTAAAAATTTGGAACTGAAAAAAAATTTTTCAATTTCGGGGTTCTAAAAAAGGTTTTTAAAATAGTATTAAGGGTACTGGTGTCCCCCGGTTATAAACTAGCTTAAAAAAAATAAATTGACAAAAAAAATTCTCTACCGAAAAAAGAAGTTTTGTAGTAGGTTTTTTTGAATATTAAATATATATTTTAAAATCCTTAAAAAAATTAGCCCTAAACCTGTATTAATGAATTTTGTGTTTTTTTTTTTCCATTTTTATACCAGGTTGGAAAGTTCTTGAGAAATTTCGTTGTTAAATAACCCCCTAATTTTTTATAAAAATATTTATTAAATAAAGCTGTTTTTTATTTTTATTTTTTTATTAAGCACCGCGTCCTTTTTCTACCCCATTCGGGTTTTATACGCACCATACGCTAATGTGTAATTTGGAGGGGGATTGGGGATGAAAAAAAAAAAGGAACCTAAGTTTTAAACTGGAAAATCCGAAAAAACCAAAAGTGGAGGGGCCCCCGGCCCCTTCCCCAATTCCAAAAATTTTTTTTGTCAGAGGGCGAAAAAAGGGAAGGGTTTTGGTAAAACAGATTTTAAAACTTTTGCCGGAAACCCCCGGAAAATTGGGAAAAAAAAACCCGGCCCCCCCCAGCCCCTAGAAGGGGCTGGGGCACCCCCCCCCCTAAAACCCCCCCCCAGGTTACCCAAACTGTTTTTTTTTTGTAGCCCCATTTTGGCATTTAGGCATATTAATAATTTTTTTTATTATAAAAAATAAAAAAATAAATAAAAAAATAAAAAATCCACTTAGGGGGTCCCGAATGGTTAACGCAAAATCCCCTTTAAAACTCAATTTGATTTAAAGGGGCCCCCCCCTTGAAGAGTAATAAAATTACTGAAAATGGTCCCCCCAAATTCAAAAAACAATTTAAAAAGTTATCACACTCCCCTTAAATTTTTAAAAAAAATCCCCAAAAAAAAAACCTGGGGGAAAAATTAAAAAAAAAAAATAAAAAAATTTTTTGGGGAATTTTTAAAATTTTAAATCTTTTAAAAAAAATGGTAAAATGTCCACACAACAATTTTTTGTAAAACTTTTTTTTAAAAAAAAGAGATTTTTTTTTTAAAACAAAAAAAAAAATTTCAAGGGTTCAAGTTTTCAGTTAAACGGAAAATAAAAAATTGTTTTAAAAAAAAATTGGAAAAAGAGGAATTTATCGTCCAAAACAAAGAACATAGCATCAATTTTCCAAAATCGGGGAAAAAACCCCTATGAAAAAAATATAAATTAAAAATATCCATTTTTTTTTGGTTTTATGAAAAATAAAATTTTAAATAAAAAAATTTTTTTTTTTTTTTAAAACATAAATTTCAACATTTTAAAAAAGATAAGTTTTTTTTCTTTTATTCCAAAAAAATTTTTTTTTTTAGATAATTGGTTAAAAAAAGGGGAATTTTTTTTTTGGGGTTAAGTAAAAAAAAACCCCCTTAATTTCATTTAATGAGAAAAAAAAAAACCAGTTGTTTTGTTGGGAATTGTGTGTTAAATTTAAAAGTTGCCTTGTACAAAAAAAAAAATTCAAAGGTTTTTTTTCCCCGGACTTTAAAAAAAAAAAGTTTTTTTTGCTTTTTGTTTTTAGGAAAAAACCCCCCTTTTCCCCAAATTTTAGTGGGGCCCCCCCATGAAAACCCAAGGCATTTTCTCTCCCCCATAAAAAAACCCGCCCAATACGGGGAAAAATCAGGTTCGATCTCGGTTTTGGGGGGGTACGGGTTTAGTTTTTTACCTAAACTATTTTTCTTTTTTCCTTCCACCCAAAATGTTTGGGGGGTTTAAAAATTCCCCCTTAAATTTTTTAAAACCCCATCTAAAAACCCCTTTACACTTTTGTGTTAATTTCGACATAGGCCGGGTTAATTCGAACATTTAAAAAAAACTTGGTGGGTTTTAAAAAAAAAAAAAACTTTTTACTTTTTTTTTTTTGTTTTTTGAATTAAAAAAAAAAAACCTCCTGGGGGAAAAATTTAAAAAAAAAACCCCCTTGTTTTTTCTAAATTTTTTTTTGTCTAAAACGGTAAAAAAAATCTCGGCCCCAAAAAGGGGGAAAAAAAAAACAACAAAGACATAAAACCCCCAACGTGGGAAAAAAAAACTTTTTTTTTTTTTCAGGTAAAATCCCCTGAAAAAAGCCCCAAAAATTTATCAAAAAAACCAAGTTCGAAAGGGTTTTTTTAAGAAAAAACAAAAACTTATCCTCCAAAAGGGTCCCAAAAATAAAAAACTAAAAAAAAAAAAAAACAGATTTGCAATTTTATATTTTTTTTTCCAAGGATAAGGCAAAAAAAATTTGGAAATGATTTGGGCTAGGAAAGGGCTCAACTCTCGATGAAAATTGGGGCTGACAGCAGGTAATCGGGGTTTTTTTTTTAAAACGGGTTGAAAACTATTGAGGGAGTTGTTCCCCCCCAAAAACGGGTTTTTTTCCCCCCCCCTTTCACCTTACACGGTATGGATACATTTATTTTAGATTTTCCCTAAATTTCCCCCTTCTATTCAGTAGTTTACAATTTTTTGTATACCGGGGGGGGGGAGTAAAAAAAAATTTGGGGGAAAAAATTTTTTTTTTTTTTAAAAATTTGTATTAGCTTTAAAAAAACCCTAGCTTTTTTAAAATAAATTAAAAAATTTTATTTTCCCCCTATAAGGGAAAAAAAAAAAATTAAAATTTTTTTAAAAAAAAAAAAAAAGTATTGCTTTTTTTTTAAAACTTTTTCCCGCAAAATTTTTTCCCGACCAAAAAACGTTTTTTTAAGAAAAAAAACAGAAAAATACAAAAAAAAAAAAAAAACAAATCCTTTAAAAAAAATTAAATTTTTTAAATTTAAAAATTTTTTTATGGGTCGTCCCCCCCCAATGGGGGGGGAGGGGTTTCAGGTTTTTAAAAACCCCGGTAAGGTTTTTTTTTGAGAAGGGTTTTTTTTTTTTCCCCCCTTTTTTTTCTACGCAAATGTGGGGTACCCCCTTTTCCCCTTCCCAAAAAATTCCCCCCAAAAACTTATCAAAATAAAACTTAATTAGTTTTTTTTTTTTTTTTGTGGTAAAAAAAAACAAGTAATGAGAAACGGGGGGCAATAAAAAAAAGTTTTTTTTTAAAATTTTTTTCCAAAAAAAAAAAACATTATTTTTTTAAAAAAATACCCATTTAAATTTTAAAAAAGCCAAAGCTTTTTTTTGGAATTTTAAATTTTTTAAAACTTTCAACAGGGGGAAAAAGTTAAAAAACCTATTTTAAAAAAATTTTTCAAAAAGTCTCGCCAAAATGTAGTGACAAAACTATGTTTTATTTAAATTTAGAGGAATATGGGTTTTTTTTTCCCAAAAAAAAATACTTTTGGATCCCGGAAAAAAAAACTTAAAATAGTTTTTGTTTTTTTTTTTTTTTTTTTTTCGTTTTTTTTAATAATGAAAAATAAAGGGCATGCCGAAAAAAACCCCAAAGCTGTATTTTTTAAAAAAAGTTTTTTCCCCCTTTTTAATTTCAAAAATTTTTTTTTTTAATGGGGGGTTTTTTAATTAAATACTTTATGAAGCCACTACCAAAATTAAAAGCCAGATTTTTAAAAATTTTTAAAAAAGATCTAATTTTAATCTTTTTTTCACGTTTTTCCCTTTTAAAATTTTGGGCCCCAAAAAAAAACAGATAAAATTTTTTTTTTTAAAAAAAATTGGGGCCCCCAAAAAATTTTTTTTTAATGAAAAAAAACCAGATACATCGTTTTTTAAGTTGCACCAGTGCATTTTTTTTTTGCCCCCCTTTTTTTAGTAAAAACCCCGGGACCCCCCGTTGGGGTAGTGTTTTTTTCCAGCCATTTCTTAGTCAAATTAGTAGGTAGATTTTTCCCCCCCCTGTAAAAATTAGTTAGCCGCCCGCAAAAATTTATCCCCTTTACTAGGTTTCCCCCACAAAGGGAAAAGGCCCCCTTAGAAAAAAAAATTTTTTTTCCCCCCCTAACACCCCCCCTTTTTTCCCCCCAAAATTTTTTCCCTTTTCCTTTTTTCCAATCAAAAAGATAAAAATTTAGGGGTGGGGGGAAAAAAAAAAAATTTTAAAAAAAAAGTTGTTTCTTTTTCCCCCAAAAAAATTCAAAAAAAAAAACTTTTTTATAGGGTTTTTTTCCCCAAAGGTGGGGGGAAAAAGGGGGGTTTTTTTTTTTAAATTTTTTCAATAAAAACCCCCCCTGGAAAACTAGTCCCCAATTTTTTATCCTGTTTTTCTTTTTTTAAAAATTTTAAAAAAATGGCAAATAAAAAAAGGGGGTTTACCTTTTTGGGTAAAAAATAAAGAAAAAAATCAATAAAAATTTAGAAAATAAAAAATTTTTTATTTATAAGGGGGGCCCCCCTATGAAGAAAGGGGGTTTTTTTTTTAATTTTTGTAAAAAAAAAAAAAAAAAATTTTTTTTTTTAATTTTTTTTTTTTATTTTTCGATCTACCTTCTCAAAATACCCCCAAAAAAAAGGCCAAAGCTTTTTAAGAAAAAAAGGCCCAAACAAAACATGGGGGGATATTTGGAGGGGGGGGGGAAAAATTTTTGGGAAAAGAAAAAAAATTTTTTTTTAAAAAAATTATGGAATGGGAAGGGGTTTTTTTTTACCCTTTCCCCTTCCCCAGTACTTTTTGGGGTGTCCCCCCCCCCCTTGTCCCCCAAAATTCCCTTTTCCCCTTTAATTTTTTTTTTTTTTACAAACCCAAAACATTAATTAGTAAGAAAAAAAACAAACTTGAATGGACCTTCCAAAAAAAGTTTTTTTAAATAGGTTTTTTTTTTTCGGTTTTTGGGTAAATTTTTTAAAAAAAAAAGGGTTTTTAAAATTTTTTAAAAGTTTTTAG